>OVAN01014368.1:0-12092 GCA_900406275.1 Anastatica hierochuntica | reverse complement strand
ACCATCTTGACTGCTTCTACGAAAGGCAATCGCACATGTAGTTCACCAACTCGATTCTTAAGTTTCTCATACTCGTGTTCCTTGATCTTTTGACGGGGTCTGGAAGGATACAGAGGCTTGGGAACATAAGGTGGATGTGGCACATACGGATCCTCAACCTCTTGTGCATTTGTTTCTTCGCGAAAATCCGACTATCCTCCCGTCAGGACAGGGATCGATCAATCCAGGGAGAGGTATCGATCGATCCTTCTCCTTATTTTATGATCGATCGTTCGTGTCATATGATCGATCAATCGCAAAATCTCGCAATTTTCCAAGTTTGTGTGATACAGGGATCGATCGATCCTCAGCCAGGGATCGATCGATCCCTGTCCCTGACGAATTATCATCTCTTATTTCCGCTTCAAACTGTGATAGTATTGCAGAATTCCTTCAGATTTTTCTTCGGTTTAGCTGGAATGATACCTGGGGGAGCTTTGTTATTCACAAAAGTCTGAGCAACCTGTGTTTCCAGCATATTCATTCGTACACTCATAGCATCAAACTTCCCATTGAGGTCACTGTACATGTTATTGACTTTCTGATTGATCTCCGCAGCAGACTTAGTCTTATTTTCTAGCACTTGGTGGAGCATTTGCTTCAGATCACTATCATCAGAAGATGTAGAAGATTGTCCCTAGTTCTGATTCTTATACCCCGACTGATAGTTGTTCTTGAATCCTCCTGAAGAAAAATGCTTCTGTTGATAGCCACTGTTCTTATTCTTATTCTGAAACCCGAAATTGAAGACACTCTGATTTTGTTAGTATGGCTTATTCTGGAACTGGTTGTGTTGGTTGAAACCTCTGTTACCAAAATTCCCTTGATCTCCAATGTAATTCACATATGCTTGTCCACCATTCAACTCCTCAGACATGAATTCCTGATACATTTTTCCCATCTTCTGCTCTTGAAGAATAGGTGGATCGTTCTGCTCTCTAACAAAATTCACTGCTTGCTGATCTCTTCTCATTAGCTTATCGAGGTTTGACTGCAGATCATTAATTCTCTTTGCATCTGATGAGACAACTCCTCTACCACGATCATAGTCTGATATGCGATTGGCCTGACTATTAGCCATGTTATTCACCAGCATGTACGCTTCCTCCAGTGTCTTGGTCATGAAATCACCATTGCTCGCAGTGTCCATAGCATTATGATACTTCTCCTCAACCCCATTATAGAAATTTTTAAGAAGATTCCAATCTGATAACCCATGATGAGGACAATCATTTAGGTACTCCCTGAATCTTTCCGAAGCTACATGAAAGCTCTCAGCACACAATTGGTGAAATCCTACAATCTTGTTTCGCAGAGATATAGACCTAGATTTCATGAAGAAATTACCAAGGAAAGCAACCTTGATCTCGTCTCATGTCCTCAGAGAATCAAGCTCTAGGCTATTATACCATCTTGTATCTTTGTTATTCAGCGAGAAAGTGAACAACCTGCATTTCAGAGCTTCAGGAGGCACTCCATTGTACTGGATAGTATTGCAGATGGCATCAAACTTATCCATATGGTGCATTTGGTTCTGTGATGGCAACCCATGAAACTGCTTATGCTGCACCAAGTTAATTAGACCTGTCTTGATCTCAAAGTCCCTTCTCTCTATGGGAGGTAGATGAATGCTAGAACGATTCGCATAGAAAGCCTCCGCAGTGTCATATTGCACCAGAGTCATCCTGTGTTGATGTTGATTTGCGCGTTGTTGCCCCTCAGCTGCAACATTTTGCTGGCCAGCATGCTGGGCACCAACATTACCACCACCAGCAACAAGTTGATTATCTCCTTGAAGGAGTCCAGGAAAGAAAGGATTTTGATGAACTTGAATGGGATCTCCCAAGTTGTCACCCATGATTTCAACAAACTCAAATTCTTCAATAACCTCCAACAACTTCTCTTCTTCTTCTGTCTCTCTAGACGCGAAGGTTCATGCTAGAATTCAAGAAGATTTGCGATCCTTTGGCTTCTAGTATGAGGCATGTTCATGCACCTAAAAGCACAAAAACAGAGAAGAAAAAAAAGAGATTAAACGAAAAAAGAAAAATGCGTTACGCACGCAATGATCCTAAGTCCTAACGGTTTTCGCCCGAGATAACACTACAAGCGCACAGAAGTATGTTGTAGTGGTTCGGGATCGAATCCACAGAGACCAAAGGTAGCACGAAGAATGTCAGATCAAACAGCGGGCTAAAGCGAAAAAAAAAATTTTGTAAAGAGATGCAAATATCGAAATTAAGGGAACAAAGAAAGCATGCAAGCAACAATTTATTATTGACTCAAATTATAGATTAAGGAACAAGTTTTAAACCGTCTTGAACTCAAACAATGATGTAGAACAGATCTACTTCCATATTATCAATTCCCTATGTATTAGAAATCTCGAGACTAACTTCCGTTGACTCGAGATTTCTAATCATGCATTCCTAACAGGTTTGATCTGTTCACAGTTCACTTAAACATCAACTTCCATTGGCTTCAGAAGAATTGCTCATCTAAGATTCTTTCAGGCATTTAATCGAACACTTTCCAGGCGTTAAATTACCTAAGATCAGAAACTAAGGGATCAATTTAATTTCATGCATTAGAAACAATCCTAGATGAAGATCCAATTTATTAAATCCCTAATCATACAATTCTACATCAACAATTCATGAATCCCTATGTGAGAACCCTAAACCTAACGAATAGACTACTCACTCATGATAATCACATAAACACATATCACATCAAAGAGAGACAAGATTGTATTTAACAAAAATAAGAGTAAAGGGTTCAAAAAGCTTCTCAGATTCGAAGTACAAAAGATGCCTCTTCTCCCTAGGTTAAAAATCAATCTCTGCTCTCAAAAAGTCTGAAAAAGTGCATAATGAAACAGGAAACACGAGCCTAGGTTCTAGTAATGAGATCCCATTCAAGATAAGTTTGGTCTGGTTCTTCGTAAAAATTTGTCAGAAAATCGGGACAGGGATCGACCGATCTAGGGACAGGGATCGATCGATCCTTGTCCATCTTGTTGGATATTTTCCAGCTTTCAAGAAACTTCCTTCGATGCTTTAAAACAATCCAAAATGCATTCTTTTCGCACATCCAAACTAGATTCCTGTAAAAACACTAAAGAAAAAAAATCCGTGCCAAAAAGATCCGAATACATACTAAAAACCATAAATCTCGTGTAAAAACCATAATAAAGCTACTAAAATACTGACACATTAGAAGATTATGATATAACAGTGAGAAGCACGAGTCCTAATGATGATAAAATTAAAGAGCTCAAAGATTAAATGGATAGGATTTTGCTCCACACAAGAAGAGGAGTTCACTTTGTTGAAATGGAATGTGAAGGAGCATAAGACAATTAAACGCAAGAACTGAACTACATTCAAAGAGGGTACTACCAGAAGCCTTTCAAAAAAGGATACAAACCTTATAACAACAACTTGTCCTACACAAGCAAGTTGTTACTTGAGGCTACTACCAAAAGCCACAAGATCAAGTTTACCCTTCCAAGACTAACAAACAAGGATTTCAACCAAAGCAAAGCTACTACGAAAAGCCTCAACAACAAGTTGGATCTTCCAAAGAACAAGAGAATCATGCCATTCTCAAGAAGTTACTTGAGGGGAAAGTGAAACTAAAGCTTACCTCAACAAAAGATTTGGAAAGATGAATACGAAGATGGAAGCTTTTTTATATTGTCTGCTTTCAAAGATTATTAATTTGAAGGAAGATTTTTTATACCATCTGCGCTCAACAATTATCAATTTATAGATTCTTTAGCGAATATCGGTGCTAGTTTGAATATGATATCTTTAGACCGTTGATGTAATAGTATTTTAGTGGTTTTTATTATGGTTTTTACTCGAGTTTTATGGTTTTTAGTATGTATTCAGATCTATTTGTCACGGATTTGTGTTCTTTAGTGTTTTAACAGGAATCGCGCTTGGACGCGTGGAAAGATTGCATTTCGGACGGATTTCAAGCATCAAAGGAATTTTTCTTGAAGGCTGAAAAAATCCAAACAGATGGACAAGGATCGATCGATCCTTGTCTCAAGATCGATTGATCCCTGTAACATTTTGCGGACCAATTTTACGAAGAACCAAACCGAACTTATCGTTAACCGGATTTCATAACAAAAACCTAAACTCGTGTTTCATGTATCGTTATACTCTTTTCTGAGTTTTTGAGAGGGAGAGAGAGAATTGTAACCTAAGGATAAGAATCATCTTCCGTACTTCGAATCCGAGAATAATTATGAACCTTACTCTTTATTTTCTGTTCAATACAATCATGTCTCTCTTATATCTGATCTGTGTTTGTTCGAATATCATGAGTGAGTAGTTTGCTTGTTAGGTTTAGGGTTCTCGCATAGGGATTCATGAATTGTTGACATAGAATTGTATGTTTAGGGATTTAATAAATTGGATCTTCATCTAGGATTGTTTGTAATGCATGAAATTAAAGTTATCACTTAGTTTATAATCTTAGATTTTTTAACGTTGGGAAAGTGTTTGTTTAAATGCCAGAAAGAATCCTAAATGAGCAATTCATCTTAAGCCAATGGAAGTTGATGGTTAAGTGAATTGTGAACCTATCAAACTTGTTTAGAATGCATGATTAGAATCTGAGAGTCAACAAAAGTTAGTCTCGAGGTTTCTAATACATAGGGAACTGATACTAGGGAAGTAGATCAGTTCTACATTAGTGTTTGAGTTTAAGACGGTTTGAAACATGTTCCCTCGTCAATAGTTCGAGTCTTCAATGAAATGTTTCCCCTAAGAATACTCAATGCCTATCTCTTCTTTGATTGATTTACAACCCCGCTGTTGCTTGCTTGCTTACTTTGCTTTCTTAATTTCGATTATTTGTATCTCTTACAAGACATCTTTTTCGCTTTAGCCCGCTATTTGATCTGAATTTCTTCGTGCTACTTTGGTCACCGTGGATTCGATCCCGGACCACTACAACGTACTTCTATGCGTTTTCAGTGTTATCTCGGGCGAAAACATAAGCTATCAAGTTTTCTGGCACTGTTCTCGGGGACAAATAGGTCGTCTTAGAACTTAGGATCATTGCGTGCCTAAGGCATTTTTCTTTATTTTGTTTAATCTCTTATTTTTCTTCTCTGTTTTTGTGCATTCAGGTGCATGAACATGCCTCATACTAGAAGCCAAGGGATCGCGAATCTTCTCGATTTTGAGCCGGAACATGCGCGTCTAGAGAGACAGAAGAAGAAGGAGAAGCTGGTGGAGGTTATTGAGGAATTTCAGTTTGCTGAAATCATGGGTAATAACATGGGAGAAAAAATTCAAGTTCATCAAAATCCTCTCTTTCCTTGAGTCCTTCCAGGAGATGATCCACCTGCTGGAGGTGGTGCTAATGCTAGTGCTCAGCAAGTTAGCCAGCAAAATGTTGCAGCTGAGGGGAAACAACGCGCAAATCAACCTCAACGGAGGATGACTCTAGCGCAATATGACACTCCAGAGGCTTTCTATGTGAATCGTGCTAGGATTCCTCCGCCTCCCATAGAGAGAAGAGACTTTTAGATCAAGACTAGTCTCATTAACTTGGTGCAACAGAATCAGTCTTATGGGTTGCCATCACAGAACCCAATGCACCATATGGATAAATTTGAAGTCATCTGCAATACTATCTAGCAAAACGGAGTACCTGCTGAAGCTCTGAAATGCAAGTTGTTATGTTTCTCTCTGAATGACAAAGCTATGGGATCGTATAACAGTCTAGAGCATGATTCTTTGATGACATGGGACGAGATCAAGGTTGCCTTCCTTCGGAATTTTTTCACATAATCAAGGTCTATGTCTCTCTGAAACAAGATTGTTGGATTTCACCAATTGGGTTATGAGAGTTTTCATGCAGTTAGGGAAAGATTCAAGGAGTACCTAAATGATTGTCCTCATCCTGGGTTCTCAGATTGGGATCTCCTCAATATTTTCTACAATGGTGTTGAGGAGAAATATCAGAATGCTATGGACACCCCAAGCAATGGTGATTTCTTGACCAAGACTATGGAAGAACCTTATATGCTTGTGAATAACATGGTGAATAGTTAGGCCAATCAAAGATCAGATTATGACTGTGGTAGAGGAGTTGTGTCATCAGATGTGAAGAGAATTGATGATCTGCAGTCAAAGCTCGATGAGCAAATAAGGAGAGATCAACAAGGAGTGAACTATGTTGGAGAGCAGAATGAAGCACCTGTGCTTGAAGAGAAAAAATGGGACAGTTGTATCATGAGTTCATGACTAAGGAGCTGAATGGTGGACGAGTAGATGTGAATTAAATTGGAAATCAAGGGAACTTTGGTAACAGAGGTTTCAACCAACAGAACCAATTCCAGAACAAGACATTCCAACAGAATCCGAGTGTCTTCAACTCCGGGTTTCAAAACAAGAATAAGAGCAGTGGTTTCGGAAACACGGCTATCAACATAAGCAGTTTGGTTCAGGGGGAATCAAGAACAACTATCAGTCAGGGTATCAGAATCAGAACTAGGGACAATCTTCTACATCTTTTGAAGATAGTGATCTGAAACAAATGCTACACCAAGTCCTGGAAAATCAGACTAGTTCTGATGCGGATATCAATCAGAAAGTCAATAGCATGTACGATGACCTCAATGGGAAGTTTTAGGCTATGAGTGTTCCAATGAAAATGTTGGAATCACAGGTTTCTCAGACTTCTACGAGCAATAGAGCTCCACCAGGTGTCATTCCACCTAAACCGAAGAAGAATCCGAAGGAATCCTGCAGTGCTATTACGAAGTGGAAAAGAGGAAACTGGCTCGTCTAGGACAGAAGGATAGGGATTGATCGATCCCTACCCTAGAATCGATCAATCCTTCACTAATTCCACATCGATAACATTCGGACATAAGGACAGAGATCGATCGATCCCTATCCCTGGATCGATTGATCCTAGTCCTGACGTGGGTTTATCGGATTTTTGCGATGAATCGAAGGCACAAGAGGTTAAGGATTAGTATGTACCACCCCCGCCATACAGTTCCAAGCCTCCGTATCCTTATAGACCCCATCAAAAGATCTAGGAACATGAGTATGAGAAGTTGAAGAATCTAGTTAGTGAATTACACGTCGATTGCCTTTCGTAGAAGCAGTCAAGATAGTACCATCTTTTAAGAGGTACATGAAAGAGATTCTTTCAGATCGCATGACCTTAGAACAAGGTGTATCGGTTCTATTATGGAGTGTATCGCAGTTCTTCAGAATATCGCACTGGAGAAATGTGAAGATCCACGTTCTTTTGTTTTACCTTTCAAGATTGGATCGCTTACTTTCGAGAGATGTATGTGTGATTTGGGCTCTGGAGTTAATTTGATGTCGTTTTCTATCTCGCAGAGGCTGAATATGGTGAACTATAAGCCCAAGAAGATGTCATTGATACTTGCTGATAGATCAATTGGAAAGCTAATAGGTATTCTCGATAACATTCATGTTGGTGTTGGGAAAGGCTATATATACACTGATTTTGTAGTCTTGGAGCTTGACGAAGAACCCAAGTATCCTATCATCTTGGGTAGACCATTCTTATCTACTACTAGAGTGATGATTGATGTTCAGAATGGTCAGATTGATCTACAGTTAGGTAAATTAGATGTGCGTTTCAACCTCGAGAAGTCAACAGAGAAGCGTACCATAGATGGGCATACATTTTGGGTGCACACATTGACCGAGGATTCTTTTCATATATCCTTATCAAAAATTGATGAAGAGGATAATTTATTGAGTAAAGACACATTGGTGATTGCTAAAAAGAACGACGTCAAAGAAGTCCTGGATGGAGACGTTCATTCTACAGTGAGAAAACTCAAGACCAAAAAGAAAGTGAAGCAAAAAGAGCATAATACTGAGGAGAGTTTGAATTAGCCTTGATTCTTCTAGTATGCGATGGAAGTGCGATTGAATACAAAGTGAATCATAAAGGTAAATTCAGACCTTTCTCCAAGGTAAGGGTCATCCTTACGCCAGAATTTAAAGAGAAAGGAACAACTGCTATGAAGAAAGTGATGAGAAACATCTTTGAGCTGAAGATTTTTGCTAGTGGAGCTTGCTTCGGAGCAAGTTCAAAGACCCTTCAAGACTGATCTACCGCTATGACAGTCAAACTCGTGACTTTAAACAAGCGCTGAGTGGGAGGCAACCCACTAGGTAGTTTTCTTTTTCATTTTAGTTAGTTTTGTAGTGCTTTTGGTTTTGGTGTTTTGGTTTTTGGTGCTTCTTACATTTTTCGTGTTTTCAGCCTTTGTATTGCAAGAAACAGGTCCTCAAACCGAGGGACAGGGATCAATCGATCCCTGTCCATGGATCGATCCCTGTCCATGGATCAATCGATCTATGTCTCATTTACATGGATATATCACACGCTTTCAGGTAAGTTTGCTCTTTCCCTTTTCTTTTCATCTTGATTTTATTTTTCTTGTTATTTGGTACTTACCCCTTCTTTGGTATTTTTTCCCACCGAGACGGTGTGAGATAAGTCTGGGGGAGGTTACTTATGCTTTTCTTTTTCTTTTGGTGTGTTGTTTGAGTCATTTTGATGTTTTTATTGAGTCAGTTATGGATTGTTTATGCTTCTTGATGATTTCAGACTATTATCTCTGCACATTGCACTCATTTATACTCTCATTGACCATTTCATTTGGACTTTTAGCGCAAGCAAACCAGAATAACTCATGACCAAATTCTCCACCAGAAATATCTGGAGCTCAACTTTTGTCTGAAATGTTATTAACTCTATTTTATTTGGCCTACTAATGTACTTAATTGCTTTGATCCATGAAAACCCATCATTCAGGATTACATCCCCATTTTTCTACCATTCTTTTCGATAATCCTGAGTGACCAGACTCATCTTTGGTCTGGCACCACACCCTTACATTATCTCCTTGAATCTCCATACATTTCTTTTTGATCTTATATGCACACATGTGCAAAAACAATGGAGAGAAAAGGGTAGACATGATCCTTCTAATTGCTTAGGAGAATTAAATAATTTAGGTGGTTTAGACACGGTCCTGAATGTTTTACTTCTTGGTGTTGGGTGTTTTGGTGGTTTAGATGGATATGTTACATTTCTTTATGCTCTATGGGTGTTTTAAAATTTAAGAACGTAATTGATATGCTAATTTCTACCAGATTCTCATTCTCTGGAAAAAAAGAATTTTCTTCTTTTTGATATCTGGTTTAGAAATTAGCATTTGCATATTATTTTGTTTATTAGATTTACCCTGAAGTTTGCACGTATTCGGTTTACTTTTGACTGGTGGTTTGTACCTAGGTAGTTAGGGGACATGGATATCAATATACTTTTTCTCTCCTGCTATTTTGCATAATGTCTTGCATCCTGACGCAGTTCTTGATACCCGACACACTCTAAGCCTTACCACTAAAAGCCTTGAATATCTAGCCTGACTTCCTGATTATGAGTTCTTCGGTGAAAAAGTTTCACGCCTATCTTGAATGAATGTAGAGACTTATTAACATAAATGTTGAGTTTACAGGTTCAAATTTTAGAGTATGGATGGGCTTGGGAGATCATGCAGCGATTCTTGCGGAGAATGTTCTAACTGTTCTAAGTTTATATGGTTAGCAAAAGTAGTGCAAAGTAAGGTTTTTTGTTAGCATAAGATCCATTTTGTTTTCAAACTTCTTTTCCCGTAGGCTTAGTCTTCGATTACTTTACTTGAGGACAAGCATAGGTTCAAGTGTGGGGGATTTGTTATGTTAGTATTTTAGTGGATTTTATTACGGTTTTTACTCGAGATTTATTTGTTTTCAGTATGTATTCGAATCTCTTTGACGCAGATTTGTGTTCTTTAGTGTTTTTACAGGAATCGAGTTTGGACACGCGAAAAGATTGCATTTTGGACGGATTTCAAGCATCAAAGGAAGTTTTCATGAAGGCTGAAAAAATCCAAACAGATGGACAAGGATCGATTGATCCTTGTCTCAAGATCAATCGATCCCTGTCCCATTTTGCAGACCGGTTTTACAAAGAACCAAACCGAACTTATCGTGAACCAGATTTCATAACAAAAACCTAAATTCGTGTTTCCTATATCATTATGCTCTTTTCTGAGTTTTTTGAGAGAAAGAGAGAGAATTGTAACCTAAGGAGAAGAATCATCTTCCGTACTTCGAATCCGAGAAGAATTCTAAACCTTACTCTTTATTTTCTATTCAATACAATCATGTCTTTCTTTAATCTGCTCTGTGTTTGTTCGATTATCATGAGTGAGTAGTTTGCTTGTTGGGTTAGGGTTCTCGCATAGGGATTCATGAATTGTTGACATAGAATTGTATGATTAGAGATATAATCAATTGGATCTTCATCTAGGATTTTTCGTAATGCATGAAATTAAAGTGATCACTTAGTTTCCAATCTTAGGTTGTTTAACGCTTGGAAAGTGTTTGTTTAATTGCCTGAAAGAATCCTAAATGAGCAAATCATCTTAAGCCAATAGAAGTTGATGTTTAAGTGAATTGTGAACCTATCAAACTTGTTTAGAATGCATGATTAGAATCCAAGAGTCAATGGAAGTTAGTCTCTAGGTTTCTAATACATATGGAACTGATACTAGGGAAGTTGATCAGTTCTACATTAGTGTTTGAGTTCAAGACGGTTGAAAACATATTCCCTAATCAATAATTCGAGTCTTTGATTGACTTACAACCCCGTTGTTGCTTGCTTGCTTACTTTACGTTGTTAATTTTGATTATTTGCATCTCTTACAAGACATCTTTTTCGCTTTAGCCCACTATTTGATCTGAAATTCTTCGTGCTACCTTTGGTCTCTGTGGATTCGATCTTGAACCACTACAACGTACTGAGATGTGCTTGCAGTGTTATCTCAGGCGAAAACCTGAGCTATCAACCGTGTGAAGGAACTTGGTTTTGAATATGAAATCAAAAAAGGAGCTAACCCCATACTATTGAGAGATGCTATGAAAAAAGTTCCTAACATGGAGTGAAGGGTTAGAAACACCTTTTTGAAGAGTGATTTTGTTGTGATAGACACTAAGTCGAATCAAGCTAAGTTCTCAATCATCCTTGGAACCCCTTTTCTTGCTAATCGCTAGTGCTATAATCGATTTTGAAACCAAGAAACTGATTTTGAAAAAAGTTGACAAAGGAGCATCCTATCCTATGTTCGATCATGATAAGGATATTGGGTATTGCAGTACAATGTACTATAAAGAAGCTAAGCCAAAGGGTAAAAACCAAGTGTAATTAAAAAGCTTATGAAATTTTTGCAAGGATGAAGTTTGGGATGGATCTACGGAAAATATGAGGCCGAAGTTGCTTCCATTGAATAGGATTTGGTTCATGAGAAGGAAACTCAAATCATCCTACCTTACAACTACAAGGCTATCTGTAACCCCAACTTCTATAAGGGGAAAAGAGTTAAGAACTTTCTCAAGATCAAGGAATGGGCTATAAAGAAAACGGTGAAAGGACCATACTAAGGAGGTGGTCCGTGTCCATAACGCCTAAAAGGAAGAAGAAATGTCAAGCTAAAGACCTTAAACAAGCACACATGAGAGGCAATCTCAAGAGTATCCTTTGTATGTATTCTCTTTTAGTTTTCAATGCACTAAGTTTAAGTCTTTAAATTTCAATAACTGATGGTTATGTCTTGAAACAATCTTGTTACAAAGTCATTCCTTTTCGCTTTAAGATTAGGTACCAAAGGAGAACCTTTAGAAGCAAGCATCAAATGCCAAGAAGGAATATGGAGTGGACATTTTCAATCAGCCAATGTGGCTCAACACTTAGAAAGTTCCTAAAGGCTAAGGTATGTTCTCTAAAATCAAATGATAAGTTTGCATTTCAGCTTTTTAAAGTATCTTCAAAAGTGATTTTGCGAAAGATTGTTTTAAAAAACTTAATACCTTTTAGTCAATTAAAACGGTTGGTCCTAATCTTTTCAAAAACAAAATTTGTCTTCCTGATGAGGCTAGATTTCACTAGTGATTAACTTCAAGTTTTAAATTTATAGACCTTAA
>OVAN01014367.1:200-12093 GCA_900406275.1 Anastatica hierochuntica | reverse complement strand
TCATATGCGAATGCAGCAGTATTTGCTTGATGAGGAAATGCATCTGTAACCGTGTCATGAATCCTATCGTGTTGATTATCGTCATTACGATGGTCATAATTACCAAACTCATATTGATGATCATGTCTATCAGCAGGTTCAACATTTTCTNCCCATGTTGAAACCATATGAAATATTGTGGTGTAAATCCTCTATTTAACAAATGCTTCAAAACATTTTCAACAAGAATGAACCATGTATTCTTGCACTTTCTACATGGACAGAACATCTTACCACTTTCAACAGTGATCGGTAGATTTATGGCTTGACGCATGAAAATTTCAAGTCCTCCGAGAAACTCTTGAGTCACCGATCCTTCCCCATCTTTATGCATGTACATTCACCGTCGGATTTCGTATAGATCGCCATACATTTTTTATTTTTTTTTTGTGTTTGATGAGAGAAAGAATGTTTGTGGTGTGTTTTGTGGTGAAAGTGAAAGAGGTATTTATAGAAATTTCATAAATTTTAACATTGAATTTACTTTGAACATTAACAACGAATTAACAACGATTCCTTTTGCTGCCAACAAACAACAATTTAACTTTCAATTAACGACTATAATTTTTGTTGTTAATTATTAGGTATACCTATAATAAACGTTTTAAACATATAAAAATATTAGTCTCTAATTCTTTGTAAATTACTTGTTAAATATGTAGTTGTTAAATCGTTGTTATTTAACGACTTATTAACGATAATTTTAATAAAAACTGTTATTTTATCGTCTAATCGTCGTAAATTAACAACATTTTAACGAAGATTGAAATCGTCGTTATATTCTATCGATTTTACGACGAAATTAATTTTCGTTGTAAACTCGTCGTTAACTCGTTGTTAATTAACAACAAATTTTTTTCGTCACAAAAATTCGTTGTTAATTGACTGTTTTCTTGTAGTGATTCATAATTAAAAAATATTTGATTATTTAATAAAAATATGTGACTATTTAATAAAAAATATTTTTCAAATATTTTTATGTATCGAAATCGTAATAAAAACCAATAAAAATATAAAAAGATGTTTGTAATATTCATAATTAAAAAATTATGTGATTATTTAATATTCATAAGAAACGAAAACCCATCAAGTTTATTCAAACCTTCTACTACAAACCAAGCACGTTTTCCCCAAATCCTATACCCTAAACTCTAACTAATGCATGTATTGTTTTTAACATAATTTACCTTATTTTGTTAAATATAAGTTAATTTTATGAAACCAAAATTTATAAACTTTGTATTGATTATATTTACTTTATCCATACATATTTTCAAACAAAATTAACTTTTCTAAATTTTCTAATTTAATTACATCTACAGACTTCTCATATGAACTCTTTAACGCAGACTTTACATGAGAAGTCTGCAACATTACAAATAATCTTAGTTAATTATTCGAAATCCTAAAAAAATTAAATATCAAACATCAAAATATTTGTAATGTTCATAATTAAAGCAGTATGTTAGGACTTAACATTCAAAACATATAAACTTAATATCATAAACCAAACCCTTGAAGTTTAATCAAACCCTCCATGCACATTTGTTTTCCCCAAACCCTATATCATAAACTTTAACTAATGCATGTAATGTTTCTAGTCTAACTTGGTCGTTTAAATTAATTTAATTTTATGAAAAAATTTATATACTTCTTAAATGATTATATTTAGTTTATGCATAAGCATTTCTTAACAAATTATTTTTTCTGAATTTTTTAATTTAAAAACAAGATTTAATTATAACTGTAGACTTCTTAGTGAAGTATGCGTATTTTGTACTCGCAGACTTCTCTCGTGCGTTGTAGACTTTGCAAGATTAAAAGGATAACTCTCTCATCTGGTTTTTTGTTTGGTCATAAGGGTGAATGTAATTTTCCTGCCCCTTAGGTTACTTTTTCAAAATGAAAATGTTGTGGGTTACACTCCTTAAAAAATGTGTTTAAGGTTAGTTTTGTACATTTCCCCCATTATTTTTGGTGTCAACGATTTTTATTATTTAGATTATTTTTGTGTTTTTGGTAATTTTTGCGGTTTTGACATTTAAATTTTTTTTTTTGCGTTTTCGTAATTTTTTTATTTGTATTTTATTAAAAAAAAATTTTATAACCAAGATATTTTGATATTTTAAATTTTGATGCAAAATCTGGATCTAAACAATAGAAATGAAAAACATAAGATTTACGATTATTCAATCTATGATTTAAAATCAATTTTCATTGTTTTGTAATCCATCAAATTTTAAAATCATAACAATTTATTTGGATGAATTCTAAAATCTCTGCAGCATGGCTTAAACTTTCATTCCGTTAGTTTATTATTGAGACTCCAGAGCAAATAATTTCAAATCAGTTTAAATACTAAAGTTGAATAACACTGTATTTTTAAAACTGATTGAAAATTATTCATTGAATTACATTAAATTTTGAGTTTGATTTATAAACATCATATCCAATGGCAGTTGATTTTAATATAGAATTTAGAATCACGATACGAATAATAGTGGATTGTGTTTAGATTTACCCTCCATTAAAGTACATCATTGAATATCAAAGTAGTTTTAAATATAACAAGTATTAAAATATGTTTATTTATTAATAAAATTAGATGATTTTACTTTGTATAAAATTTATAACTTTTTTCTTGTCATCATAGCCTAGTGGCAAATAGTTCCTGGCCCTGGTTTCGTGAGATGGATGCAGAGATGGTGCAACCACTGACCCACTTGCTCCTCTCATTTATAACATATTTTTACAATCGTATAGTTTATTAAGGGAGTGTTTTATCAGATTTTTTTTTTATAATCCTATATTATTTTTTATTTTCTATATCATGACATACAAAATATAATTTTTAATAATAAAATGTATATTATAATATTAAATATAGTTATGTAGATTTTTATTACATTGATTTTCAATTTAAATTCACAATTTTTTTTGTCACAAAATTTAAATTCACAATATTATAACTAGATTTTTAACATAATTTACTTGTGTGGGTCCTAATCTAAATTATAATATTCTTGGATTTGAAGGACTTCGTAAAATATTTTCAATAATATGCTTGACTATATTAAGCCCCTGTTTGTCCACCAAGAAACTGAATTCGATTCAGTTCATTCCGATTAGAAACACATCCAGATGAAACTTATAGAATTAGAAAAATAAACATAAGAAAATAGTTAGTAGACTAACGCCACTGTAGTGACCAAAAACAAAATCACACCACTGTAGTATCGTCGACACGAGAGTACTCCAACAGTTCGTAAATCCCGCATTGACCTATCTTCCATATGTCGCTGTGGGCCTTGAACTCAAAGTAAAGCTCACTGATTTCCACATAATCAACTTGATCTTCAAATATGTAAAGATGCTCTGTTAAAAGTGGATGTAGATGATGGTTTCGAAGTCTATGTGTAACAGCATTGGGACTGTTCTGTTTTTCCTTGATGGTAGAAGATACAAAGACCTTTGATTCGACTTTGTCACCAGCTCCTTTGTCACCCATTTTAATCAGCAAGATGCAAGCTTTGAATCTCAAAGATTTAGTAAAACATCTCTGATTCAACTTCACTGTTAGAGAACCTTTGGTAGTAGCTCGGTAAGTGAAGAATGCAGGCACTTCTCTACCGGGTAAGATCGCATATTCACTAGTGGACGCCTGCATACTGATATCTCTTGCTCTTTCATTAAGTTTCCAGCAATTAGCAAAGTTCAGACGAATATGGGGATTCAGAAAAGTACAAGAAAGTCTCTCCAGGGACACACAATCTTCTGCATCTAAAGATGTTAGGGAACACGGAAGCTGCGGGAGTGATACGAGCTTCCTGGAATTGTTTAGTACGAGTCGACGTAAAGGAGAGATTCTATTCACCCATGGAGGAACTTCTTCTATATCTGTATTGCTCAACTCTAGCTCTGTGATGACATCAAGCGCATGCGGAGATTCTTCAAGGCTTTTGCAATATGTTAAACGCAAATCTTGAAGTCGAGACCATGACTTGATCGACAAAGGAATTTTCGTTATCAATGTTCCACAGAGCATAAGCCGTCTGATATTCGTAGAAATCTCTGGAAAACTAATCAGTTGCGAGCAACCAGTAGCATTAAGGCAATTCAGAACTTGCAAGTTGATGTTGGTGGGAAGAATCTTCAGCTTTGAACAGCCTTGCAAAAACAACTCTGACAAATTATGGAGGTTACCAATAGAGGAGGGGAGCTCCACAAGACTTGAACATCCCCCGAGATCCAATTTTGTGAGATTAATGACATTCCCAATCGAGGGGGGAAGCTCCACAAGACTTGAACATCCTTCAAAATTAAGCTTTTGGAGTTTAGTTGCATTTCCAATGGAGGAGGTGATCTCCATCAGACTTGAACATCCACGGAGATTCAAGGTATAGAGCTCAATGAGATTTCCAATCGAGTTAGGGAGCTCCACCAGACTCGAACATCCACTTAGACCCAAGGTATGAAGATTAGTGAGATTCCCAATAGAGTTAGGGAGCTCCACCAGACTTGAACATCTTTGAAGATATAAGTCTTGGAGTTTAGTGGAATTCCCAACAGAGGAATGGAACTTCACAAGACTTGAACATCCACTAAGACCCAATATCACGAGATTAGTGGCATTCCCAATAGAAGGGAGCTCTACTAGACTTGAACATTCTTTAAGATTCAATACTTGCAGATTATTGGCGTTCTCAATAGAAGAGGAGAGCTCGACCAGACTGGAACACCCTTCAAGATTCAATTTATAAAGATTTGTGGCAGTTGAGAGATCAGGAATCCTCTTCAGGTCATGGGAATACTTCAATGTCATCAGCTTAAGATTTTTAAGCGGCTATTCAGACAGAGAAAGACAACATCCACAAGAGTTTAGAAGTGAAGACGATTTAGAGGTTAAGATATTGTCTTAAAACTTGTACAAAAGTAGAAAGAAAAACACTAAACATAGAAACTAGGAAAAATGCTTACTTGAATTCCTTCCCACAACTTCTCGAGCTTGCTGTATTTCATTTTTATCTTCACAAGGAAATTCGGATTGAACTTAGAAGGAAGAGATGCCATTGGATATTCATCCCAACGTAGTATTCTAAGTGTTGTAGGTAGATGATTTAGACCTCGTGGTAAGTACAATCCTTTGCGACTATTACCGTAACCACGATAGAATCTCAAAAACTGAAGACTAGACATTTGATCAAAAGCGCTCTCACTTATATTTTGGTCGTCCTCAATACTAGAAAAATCAAAGTTTATGCCTACCACACTTGTACTATCCTGAAAATAGCATATATAGTAGTAAAGATGGTTATCCATTAGATGTAATAAATTTGTACAAAGAGTAAGGGGAAATTAAGGGTAAATGACAAAAATTTACTGTATTATCTGTGAGTATTTCACAAATATCCTTAGCGTCAACTAAAAACTGACGCTTCCCAAGCTCATGAATGGATTGGTTACGAACAATTTCTCTACCAAGTTGGACGAGTAGATTATGCATCGGGAAAATTCTCTGGTCCGATATGAGAGATTTCTGAACCAAGACCCTAAATCCTTGCCACACATCTGAGAATTAGTAACCAAGAGTATCTCCAATTGTATGATCAATGTCTTCTTCGTTGAAAAAACAAGCTATATGGAGAAATAAATCCTTGTCTTCTTCCTCTAAGGAATCATAACTAAACTTCAAAATGCTCCCAATTTCTCCGTCTATGTGAATCCTTAACCTTGGTAGTTCCCTTTTCCACTCTTGCTTGGACATTCCCTGGAAGTGAGAACCCATAACTCTAAGTCCCAAAGGGAGATTACTAGCAAGTATTGTAACTTTCGTAGCAAGATCCTCAAAACCATCATAAGGGAAATTTTGACCAAAAGCATTCATGCAGAAAATTTGAAGAGCCTCATCAAATGGCGGAAAACTCACTTTGTAGATATAGTTGATCTTAAATGCCTTCAAGAGCTTTTTGTCTTGTGTAGTGATGATAACGCGGGTTCCAGGACCGAGGGTTCTAGCTTTAGGAATGGCACGTAATTGTACTAACTGATTGACACCATCAAGAACAACAAGCACCTTCTTGTCCGTCAAGAAATTTTGTGCAACTCCTAAATGAGGAATCTTGATATCCTCTTGGTTGAGTAATTGAGATAGAAACTGTTGCTCTAAGGACAACTTCACTTCGTGGTCATCAGAAAAAGTTGGCCTTGCACAACTTGGTCTAAATTTCATGAAAACACTCAGTTGAAAACCATCAGAGATTTGATTATGTAGAACTCTAGCAATGGTTGTTTTACCAATTCCAGAAGGACCCAAAATCCCAATCGTCCTCCTTTCATTCGAGCCTAGGCGAAGCAGCTCTTTCATCTTATGCATATGTGCTCCCATCCCTATTAAACCTTCAAAATCACTTGATGGCGTTGAACTAATCAACCTTTTGGAAATTTCAGCGACTATTTCTTCAATCATGATTGCATCATCATCCCTAAAACAAAAACGTAAGATCAATACATCCATTACTATTTGGAAAGTCTATATTTGTGTATACAATTTTCACCATATCAAAAACATTTAGGGCCGGATGTTTTATCCGAAACCTAAACCCGAACACGAATTAGAAAAAGATCGGAACAATTCTTTAGTCTCGATTAGTTCGGGTTCGGGTAATATCTGCACCTGATGACCAAAAATTTTGAAAAAGCACGAATCCAAAATCTGAATAAGTACTCGAATATATTCAAATACCTGAATAAGAGTCTCAGGTGAGTATACGAATTGATTCAAAAACTCCAAAGTATCTGAAACCCCGAAAAAACACCGAATACCCGAACCTACACCAACTGGACCCGAAACAAAAATTACAAATACCCGACACACTGTTATTTGTAAAGCTGGAGTGCGAGACCCGAACCCGAACCCGAACCGAACCTTATCCTCTTAACCCGGTCAGGTACCTAAATGCACATCCCTCAAGAAGAACTTGTTAGTCAAGTTATCATCTTGTAAAAGTAAGGTTATTAACTAATAAGATTTGTCCAAATTTGACAAAATCAAAAGTACGAACCAGTTGCTTGAATCATAACCAGCGACCGTGGCAATTTCTGCCAAAGCCTGTCTCCATCTGGTAACGTCCTCCCTGGTTTTACCCCCACAAGTTTTTGCAAAGACAGCTCCGAATTCTCCTGTTAGCTTTTTTACATGGGATGGATCAACTTCATAGAATATGGCAAACACCGTTTGACCCAAGCCCTTCTTGCTGTTCATAATCTCCACCAATTCGTCAAGACACCACTTTGAAGAAGCGTAGTTCCTTGAGAGAACGACGATAGCGATCTTAGATCTTCTAATTGCCCATGTGAGTTCAGGACTGATGGATTCTCCTCTCTTGATCTCATTATCAATGAAGGGAGTGATTCCCTTTCTCAAAAGCTCCTTCCGAAAGTGGCTGAGAAAATTTCTGCGGACATCTTCCCCACGGAAGCTTGGAAAGACATCATGTGTCCATTTGCAGGGGAAAAGAGGGGATGGAGACAAAGAAGATGTGGAAGATGACGAAGATTGTAGGAACGAAGATGGAGGTGATGAAGAAGATACATAAGATGGAGGAGACGAAGAAGATAAAGAAAATGGAAGCGACGAAGAACAAGAGTCTAAATCTTTGGTTCCTCGAAGATACCTGGATTTTCTATAAACAACTAAAACTGGTGTACCCAAAAGCGTGAAGAAGCCTACTACAACAGCAACAACAGTGATGAAAAAAGAAAAATCCATTAGCGTATGATTGGTCGAGTTCAAGATCAGACATTTTTTTTAGTTCTGAGGAAGCTATATAATGAAAATTATGCTGACTCGGTCGACGGAAAGAAAATACTGAGTAGCATTGAGAGAAAGCTTCATGGATGTTTCCGTTGAAATATTCAAAAAACATTTATCAAAAAAAATATTCAAAAAACAAAATAATAAATTAATAACTTTTTAAAAAATATTTTAAAAAAAAGGCAAGAGGTCATAAATAAAGCATAGAGATTAAAACAATGCATAAACCATTTGGATGCTTCAACACTCCTAGGGGTATCAACGGGTAGACCAAAATTAAAAATTAAAAATTTTTAGGTATAAAGTTAATTTGCAGCTATTAAAATTAAAAAAGAATAAAAAGAATTTTATACTATTAAGTAGGCAAGTCCATTACCATTATCCTCTCTATTTAAATAAAAAATAATAAGACAATAATGAAAAATAAAAATCAATTATGTTTAAAATATCTTACTTATTTTTAACTAAAATTTAAGAAATCTTATATTTATATGTGTATATAATTAATAATCGTTTTAAAATAAAAAG
The DNA here is from genome assembly GCA_900406275.1 of Anastatica hierochuntica. Classification (NCBI taxonomy): domain Eukaryota; kingdom Viridiplantae; phylum Streptophyta; class Magnoliopsida; order Brassicales; family Brassicaceae; genus Anastatica; species Anastatica hierochuntica. The sequence goes on along the minus strand of OVAN01014367.1, from coordinate 3,713 downwards.
TAAAAGATTTATTAAAGATAAATAGGTTGTATTAGATTGGCCTGATTTTATCCAAGTATTTCAGTTAGTTATAAAAAATATATCACATGATCAAAATATAAAATAAAAGAAGTGTATAGAATTATGCTATCGTCCAAAATCGAAAAAGATTAATGTATAATATTTAATATAAAAGAATAATTTAGTCCACAAGTTAATTATATGACGGAAATTGAAAATATTTAATTGTGTTAATGATTTTTTCAAAAAATCATTATGCTGAGCGTAAAACTTTCAAGATAAAAAATGATATTTATAATGGTAATTCAGGTTTTTATGTTAGGTTAGGATGGTTATAATCATGCTGTTTAATATTATGCTAATATATATTCATTTAAAAAAATTACATTATATATTTCAAAATATTTTTAGAAATTTGACTATCACAAAATATTATTATTTACAGAACATGATTCCGCATACGATTTATCTTAAATACTAATATAATTGATTATCATTTTACAAAATTCAAATATAAAAATAAAATAGTTGTTAGATAATTTACTATTAAAAGTACAAAACTCGAAAATACAATAGAATTAGAAATAAAATCTTAAAAAAGCATATCATTCTTAATATAGAATTTTCTTTTAAAACAAATTAAAATCAAATAATATATTAAAATGAAAAATATGAGCGCTTATAGTTAGTATTGACAAAAAGTTGAAAATATAAACTAAGATAAAATATTATTTATATTATAGATTTTATTGAAAATCTTTAAACATTAAAAAATAAAAGCAATCGCTAATATTTTCAGAGAAAAAAATAACAAAAGAAGAAGTTAAAAAAAAAGTAACGATACTAAGGGTGATTGGGGTTTTCACTGTTAAAACTGTGAAGGCTGCTAATACATTTAACAGTGTTAACAGTTATCTTTTCAGTTATGCTTTGCAGTTATGAATCAATTCTTTGTTTTTTTAAAAGCCACAAAATCCTGATTGTGCACAAAAAAAATCTTTATATAATTTTTTTTCTTACGTCCTAAAATTTTTCTTTTTCATAAACTATAAAAGATATATTGCATAAAAATAGGACGAATAAAAAATACAATTAAAATATCTACTAAATAGAAACTTCATATGTTTTCGTGAAAAAATTATCTTAAAAATATTAAGTAAATCATATTTATACAAATATCTACCCAATACTAACAAACAAATATTCACTAAAATCAAAGTTAAGAAGTAATTTCAACAAAAAAAACGTTAAGTAATATATGCTTATTTATTTAATATTGACATATTTTATATTTGAATTATTTATCAGATTTTTTATCACCTCTTTTTTTATCATCTCTCCAACTCGTATTTAAATTCCGTGTAAATTATATTTTCTATAAAAGATATTAATATTTACAATAATTTGTAATACATGAAATAATTTGTTCGTATAATATTAGCATAAATATTTATTATATGTTTTAAATTTAATATTAATAAAAATGTAAGTTAAGTTAAAATTTATATTTTAAAATAAGTATACTTAAAATAAAAGTCACAACTACTATAATTTTTTTTGTAACAATCATATTTCAATAATTTTAAAAGTAACCGTCATATACTCTACAGCTAAAATTTTTTAAAGTCAAAAGTCTACAGCCGCCTACACTCACAGTCTCTACCAATCAGGCCCTAAGTTGACAAAAAAAAAACAATCATATATAACAGAGCCAACTCCTCATATATCCCTAGAAATAAAAATGAAATCCCCTATGTCCCTCATTGATCTCCTATGTCCTTATCACTTAAATGAAATAGGTTAAGACTAAAATGCCCCTAACTTAAGAAAGAAAAAAAAAGAAAAATCATTAATTACATCACATTATATGTGTCATAACTTATTAAATAAAAAGAAAAAAGAAAAAGAAAAAGAAATAAAAGAACAAGAAAAAAAAAACAAAAACAAATAACGTCAGATTCTTTTTAAATTCTTGCGAAGGGAGAACTAGATAAAACTAAATAAAACTATGGTTAATTTATTTGCAAAACAAAATTACTCAAAACAAAATTACTCACACATATTCATTTGGATTATAAACGTGAACACTCATAATTGTATATATGTAAGTGAACACTCATAATTGTATATATGTAAACAATAAAATCAACTGCAAATCATAATTCCTAGTTAATATAACATATGTTACAAAAATGAGTTTTCTCCGATATAATACCTTGTATTTTCAAGAACAATTCGTTAGTGAAGACCAATTTAGAAAGGAAAAATCACGGAAATCTTGAATTCAAACATATTATTGGATAAAACAATCTGTCTCACAAGTTAAAGCACTAAAAGCAAAAGTAAAACTACTAAAACAAATTTAAAGNCACTAAAAGTAAAAGTAAAACTACTAAAACAAATTTAAAGGATGTGTAATACTAAATAAATTGAAAAACACCAAAAGTAGAACTATGTGAAATTTTCGTAAAACTAGTATTTTGTGTATAACTAAGAAATTTTTTCGTAAAACCAGTATTTTAGATTACCGAATTGAGTAAAATCCTGATTAAACCGACGGTTCTTACAAATCCAATTGAAATTCTGTGTTAATATAATATATGTTACAAAAATGAGTTTTCTCATACATCACATTGTATTTTCAAGAACAATTTGTTAGTGAAGATCAATTTAGAAAGGAAAAGTCAAAGAAATTTTGTTTTCAAACATATTATTGCATAAAACAATCAATCTTACATGTTAAAACACAAAAAGTAAAAGTAAAACTACCAAAACAAATTTAAAGGATGCGTAATACTAAATAAATTGAAAAACACCAAAAGTAGAACTATATGGAATTTTCGTAAAACTACTATCTTCTGTATAACTAAGAACAATTTTTTGGCGGGAAAATGAATTATTCTTTGCGCCAAAACAAAAACAAAACACGTTTTTTCATTTTTTTTACCTTTTTATATATGTTTTTTTCGAGATTCTCTCTCTTTCATCATTCTCATCCACAGATCATTTCTTTTAATTTCTTTCAATTTCTCTCTCTCTCTCTCTCTCTCCCCATTTCTCTCTCCTCTCACTTCCATTTCCACGTCATGAATTCATACGTGGAGAAACCGAAGAAGAAGGAGAAAACTAGTAAAACTAGCAAAACTTTGTAAAACTTGGTAAAACTATGTGAAACTTGTTTTCAGACGATAGAAGTATTAGTTTGTTAAAACTTGTATAGGTTTATTAGTTTGTTAAACCGACTGTTTTCAAAAACCCAATTGAAATTTTGTGTATTAGACTATTTTAGGTTATCGAATTGGATAAAATCCTGATTAAACCGACGATTTTCACAAATCCAATTGAAATTATGTGCATAATACCATTTTAAAGTTACTGATTGTGTAAAATCCTGATTAAACCGACGATTTTCACAAACCCGATTGAAATTTTGTGTATAAGACTATTTTTTGTTATCGAATTGGGTAAAATTAGGGTTGGGCACTAATATCCGTTACCCGTCTTCGACCCGCG
>OVAN01014366.1:0-12094 GCA_900406275.1 Anastatica hierochuntica | reverse complement strand
CCGCCGAAGTACGAGTGCCTACACTACGCCGCCAGATCCTACCGGAAGACGGTGCAACCAACGATGAACTGCTAAGGGAGAATCTAGACACCATTGAAGAACAGCGCGAGCTCGCTTTCATACGCCTCCAAGCCTACCAGAACCAGGTTGCTAAGTACTACAACAAGAACGTCCGTTCCCGCACCTTCCAAGAGGGCGATCTGGTCCTTCGGCGCGTAGTCCATAACACAGTCGAGTATCAAGCTGGCAAGCTCGGAGCAAGTTGGGAAGGCCGTTATTGCATCGCCAAAGCACTGCATCCCGGGGTGTACGAGCTCCTTCGCATGGATGGGACACTAGAGCCTCGTCCCTGGAACTTGGCGAACTTGAAGACATATTAAAGCTAATGTCGCGTTGACAACCTTTTTCCAAAAAAAAAAACATCAGCCCGTTGGGCTTCAATGTAATTGAACTACGGAAAGGCTTGATCCCTCCGGGTTACGTAGGCAGCCCGTTGTGGGCACAGCTGCTATAATGTAAAAAAACACATTTTTTGACTTATTTACTCTTCAACTCATTTGCATTTTACGAAGCTCGGATATGTCGGTTCCCTGGCCAGGTTCTCTGACATCCCGGGCTAGTTGCGCGCTTCTCACAAGTGCCTAGGTGAAACGACACCATGGGTGTAGAAAGGCAGCCTTTTATATGGTTCCTCACATCCCGGTATGACTTAAGCATACCTTCAAAGGATAGCCGGGCCACGTCCGCAAGACACTCAAGAGTCAGATTCCTTTTGTTACTTAGGAATCTCCTCTCTGCTTAGATAGGAAATCTTGAGTGTGGTACGGGGTAAGCCAGCAGCACGTTGCGCCCAAATGCCAAGTCCTGAAACGGGATAAGCCGGGGACATTANTTTTGTTACTTAGGAATCTCCTCTCTGCTTAGATAGGAAATCTTGAGTGTGGTACGGGGTAAGCCAGCAGCACGTTGCGCCCAAATGCCAAGTCCTGAAACGGGATAAGCCGGGGACATTACTCGCTCCTATGTTCGCTACTAAAGATAAGAGTGAACTCCGTAAGAGGGCCCTCGCGTTTCGCAAGTCTCAGAACTTGTGATGGGAGCAACACTCCCTTCTTCACGACTTTCTCCCATTCTTGTGTCTTACTTATTCACCATTCTTCGATCATGGGTTGCCATTTGGTTGGAAAGAAGAGCTTCTTCCTCTCCATAGCAACTTAGGTTCTCAAGCTTCTCCTTTACCTACAACCACTTTCCACCTACCTGATCTTGAACCTTTGCCCCGAGATGTTCTTGGTTCATACGAATCAATACCATTAAGATACGGTGACAATCGTCATCGGTGTTACTACTTACCAACTTGTTTAGAGCTCATCAAGGTGGAGTCAGTACCTCATCATGGGAAACAATTAAACAATACTTCTACGTGCCTATTACAGCAGCAGCCAATGAGCGTAACATTGGATTAACTCTTATAAAAACTGCCAAGGAGACTGGAAGGTTTGAGTTTAGACAGAAGAGAAAATCTTAACTTAAACTTCAAAAGGTTGGATAAAAGCCCTCCCGGGCAGCAAAGAGTCAAGGTTCAAAAAGTTGGATGAAAGCCCTCCCGGGCACCAAAAACTAAGTTCAAAAAAAACAAAAAACAGAAGGAGTTCAAAACAGATTACAAAGAAAAATATATCAGGGCCACAGGCGGCCTAGTCTTGGGTTTCTCCGTGGTCTTGAGCAAGCTCGAAGGCGACGGACGGGGAGATGACAACAGCATTAGACCCAAACTGGTCAATCTGGAGGATTGGAGGAGCAGGAGGGGCGTCTTCATTGAGAGCTGGAGGAGTAGGAGGAACGTCATCGTTAGCAGCGGGTTCCTTAGAAGCTACCACGGCAGGAGAAACTTGCACCGTGGAGAGCTCGGAGGGACCAGCGGCAACCGAGGAGACCTCAACCTCAGCAGGAGCAGGGGTAGGAGCCAGCAGGCCTGCCAGGGAGGACCCTTCGGAGCTATCTGATACCGGGGAAACCCGGAGGTCCTCGGCAAGGTTGAGCTGGATTACGTCCATCTCATCGAGCTCATCGGCAAAGTCCTTGAGGGCAGTAGCTGCGATTTCCTTCTCCTCAGTCAGGTCAGGCTCGGTTCCTTGGGCCTTGCTCGCCATGATTTTGTCAATAAACTCAGCCCGGGCATGGGCTTGAGACTGCAGGAGAGCGTTTTCCTCCACGAGCTTGGCATTCGCGATAGCCCGCTCGACCTTCAGAAAGCGGGCCTTGTACTTAGCAGTGACCTCCTTCCTAGCCTTCTTGGAGGCCTTCCGAGCTGCCCTATCGATCTACGCCCTGAGGCGGGAGACTGCCTCCTCGTGAGCCTTGGCGGCACAGTCGAAGCGCCATGACAGGTCGGAGAACTTCTTCTTCGCTGCCTCCAGCTTGGCCTCTGTCTTCTCTTCCTCCTCTTGAGCCCTACCGCGGGCTTCCTACAGCTCATTAAAGAGGTCGTCAGCATTGGTCTTGACCTCTAACAATCTCTTCTCCATCATCTCCATCTTCTTCTAGGCCTGCTCCTCAGAAGCTAAGCGCTCCCTGAGAGCCAGGGCCCAAGACGCCTCAAGAGCTTCATTCTTCACCTCCACCTCAGCTACCTTCTTGGCCATGTCCTTCAGCTCGGTTTCCTTTTCCGTGGCCATTTTGACTGCTTTGATGCGCATGCCTCTCTCGATGGTGAGGGCATGGCTGTCCTTGTACCATAGGGCCTTTATGCGAGCTATCTCGGCCTCATATTCCAGCCGGAGGCGGTTGAAGAAGCCCATCCCCTGAGAACCAAGGGTTAGGAGTAAGGAAAGGAGCCAAGTCAGAAGACGTGAGTTTCAAGGAGACTACCTTAACATGGCGAACAGAGAACTCCTGGTAAGAGTCCGTCTGTAGATGGAACTTCTGTGGGGGTGCCGGGCTGTCTGGGAATTTGACACCCTCGCAAAATTTCGCAGCGGCCTCCCTTTTATTCCCGAGAGAAGAGGATTCAGGGCGATCGAGCTTCAGCGGGAGGCCGGCATCTTTAGATTGGGAGGAGAGAATCGCGGGCTCAGAGCCAGCGGGAGGCCCTTTGTCTTTTGGCCTCCTAGGTTCTGACCTTGGCGGGTCAGAGGACCTCCTCTCCTCCGATCTCCGACGATCAGAGGGGCCCCTCTCGCCCGACCTGCTCCGGCTAGGGGCTCTCTCTTGCTCCGTACGCTGTTTCTTGGAAGAACCAACAGGAGGGGAGGAAGGGCGCTTCTTTGAAGAGGAGTCGCGAGCTCCTTTGCCCGAGCTCCCGAAAAGTCTATCCTTATCCTTCCTTGTCTTAGTAGCCTCGCTAACCACGACAAGGGCGGTGTCACGGCTTGAAGGCTTGGCAGCAGCAGGGACCTTTGCCGGAGGGGGAGGCATCAAGCTTGGAGCAGCAGCGGAGCTCTCGGAAGGACCAGCAACCTGAGTATCCGCACGACCCTCTTTCAGAAGCTGCTCTCTCTCGGCCCAAAGCCGTTCTTCTTCTTCTTTGTTAGACGCCTCTCTAGTAGCAACTTCCTCCTCAGCTACCTTTTGGGCAGCAGCAGCTCTCTCTTCCCGTGCCTTCTTAGCAGCAGCGGCTTTTTCCTCTTCAGCCTTTTGAGCAGCGGCTCTTTCCCTTTCCGCCTTCTTACGTCGGGCTTCCGCAGCCCGCTGATCCATGTTCGGCATAACGACGGAGGGGCGCACCATCTCGGTGTGTGGTAATTGAAGTCGGGGAGGAGAAGGCAGTGAAGGTTTGTCTGCCCTAGCAGTGACGGCCCTGGAAAAAGCTCTGGCGATACGGTCAGGGGTGAAGAATGCCCAGGATCTGTTAAGAGCCCGCTTCAGAGATGCTATCACTTCTGGAAGGTCAACTCGGAGGGCAGGCTTCGAGCGCAGAGGAGCAACTGCAGAGCAAAGAAACAAGAGCAAATTAAAAAGACAAAGACAAAGACAAGACAATCAGAGCAAACGGCGGCCTGAAATAGGTCGTCTACCAGGGTCCAAATTCCACATCCGGCGGGTGGAACTAATGAATTGCTCAGGAAGGTAGTTGTTGTCGGCAAGGACATAAAAGTATGCTTGCTCCCAGAGCTCGTTCTTGGTCTTAGGAAACGCCACCAGCTGTGGGTGACTTGAGACGTAATAGTGCCCCGTCTTGGCGGAGGCCTTGAAGGAAGTGAGGAGCTCCAACAATTGAACTCCTAGCTCCACATCCCTTTCCGCGGCAATGACCATCAGGCCCAGAATTGTCCTGATGGTTCCCGCTGTGAATTGGGAGAAAGCGACGGTCCGACGCCGACAGTACAGGACAAAGAGCTCGGGTAAGGGAAAGAAAAGATGGCTCTCCAGGAAGTAAGAAACCCTCAGGAGGGGTCCAGCGCCTCTCTGAGGGGGTAGGAAGCTGAATAAACACCGAGTCCGAGATCTTACACCTTTCTCTCAAGGAAATAATGGATTTGGGTGTACTGGTGGTCGGCAGGGCGTTAAAAAAGGCAGCGGCAGGGGCGACGCTGGAGCTGCGTGGGCAGGACCAGCCGTCTCAGATTCTCCCTCTTCCTCCGTCTCCTCAGAGTCAGGATGGTAGACCGGGAGGTCAACCGGAGAGGAGAGAGAGAGGCCTCTCAGCAGAAGGCCCCGGCGTATCCCTAACCATTGGTGACAGAGGCGGGGAGCCCTGACCGGAGGAAGAGGCGGCCGCGGAAGCGGAAGGGCGCTTCGAGGGTTTTCTGCGGACAAGGGGTGCGTCGGAATCCATGGAAGTTTCTAGAAGAGGAGGAAACACAGGCGAACAAGGGTTGCAGAGGGAGAATCGCAACGGAGGAAGCGAAAATTGCAAATAAAGTAAGCACATAAGAGAGATGAAGGGAGAGGAACAAACCTTTTTTCTTTATCTCCAAGAAGGAAGTTGAATCGCAATGAGGGAGGAAGTCAGAAGGCCCCACCTTTTCAATGACACGTCTCACGAGCGTGATGACGTGGGCGGCGGATTAGACGCGCGTGGGACCCTCCAGCAAATCAAATCTTTCTAAAAAAGCGCCAAACAAGGATCCTCAAAATCAATTCGCAAAATCTCCCAGTTCAATTAAGGAAACCCGGCTCGGTTAACTCCAAATCTTGCCCATTTAGAAGATTTCTTGCCTTAAGAAGAGCTAGTCAGGAGATCCTAATTTAGGAATCTCAGGCCAAACTTCCATAAGCCAAGCTCGGGGGGTATTGGAGGAGGTGGTTCCACCTGTACCCGATTTGGAGTAAACCAACCCGAGATTCGATTAAAGAGCCAAGATGTCGATGGGCCGCTGAAGCCCATTAGGGAACATTCGGCCCATCCCGTGAAAGAGAAAAGAAAGCCCAATAAATTCAAGCTAAAGGAAGATAAAAACGGAAGAATCGACATAAATAGGGGAAGTTAATACGCATTAATCCGGGGGTAACAAGACCAAAGGGGTATAAAAGAATAAGGAGGAGCTTGGAGAAAAGGATCGAAAAATTTCCTTCTGAGAACTTAGGTTGTAACTTTTGTAAACCATTCAACTCAAAATCAATAAGAGCACAACCTTTTTCCATACATTATCGCAAATCATATACCCTATATTATGTGTGGATTCTAGATCCAACAAGGAGCTTTCTTTTATTCTATATGAGTCGAACAGAGACTTTTGTAAACGTAGACTTATTTTGATTTATACTAAGAGCTTTCTAAACTCTTGAAGCAACATCACCCGCATGACAAGTAAGAAAGTAGACAAAGTAAGTATCGACGAGAAAGTAAGCATCTAAAGAGGTACTGCATCCCACATCCATAACAACACAACTTATCCGTTGTGCATAACAATACAACTTAAAAGTTAAATTTTACATAAAATTAGTATTGGCTAATTATGGAAAAACAAATTTTCAAAACATTTCTCATAAAACAAAAGGAACATATATAACTAAATTACTTTCAATCTAACATGATTTTTTATTTCAAATATTTTAATCTGTTTGGCAAAAATCAAAATCTAGATTCTTAGGATTTCGTTTAACAAAAAATATTTTAAAAACTGCAATGGAATAACATATTTGCTATGGTTGAGAACAAAATATACAAAAATAATATTTTGAAGTTCCCAAATGTTTCCAGTAGAATTTGTTTATGTTCATTCTTGTTCTAAACTTGGTTGTGACAGTTGAAAATAATATAAAGGCATCACCGAATGGTAAATTCTGAATCAATTAACCAAAAATCAGATCTTAAATACATATGACTCTCACAGTTCATGTGAAATCGTTTGGCTTCCCGACATTGATGTTCTGTTCTGTCAAGAACTCAGTAATGGCCTTCTTTTGCCATCCTTTGAAGCTCCTGTGATAAAGAGAACAGAGAGAACCTTAATTCTTAATCCATGAGTGAGGACCAAGAAAGCAAGAAGAAAATGACTTAAGACTTGACTTATGATCAAGATGAGCCAAGATCTCGCCTCCGGGGAATGATGTTTTAGTAGCTTCAAAAGCTGCTTTGATTGATTGTCTCCAAGTTCCACCGATGTAATTCTCTCCAGGTTTTGGTTCCTCCATTGGTAATGAGTATCCAGAAAGCAAATGGCCTACCCAAATATCGTCTTTCCTAACGAACACAACCAAAATATATCAGCAAGGGAACGGATTTAATGTAATGCGTAGAGTTCTTGACAACTTACAAAACTACATCCACGTGACGGGGAGCATAATGTCCACCTCCAATCCCTAAAAGAACTTTCTTCTTTCCGGTTTCACTGTCCATAGAAATCGATTCACGCTAGATTAGATCGATACTACTTTTTTCCATGTCGAGGTAACGATTAAGCTCATACCGATATATACCTGTTCCAGTTCCCCACGCCTTCACCGCCTCCTAGTCCAAGTCCTTCCCACATTAACTGAATCACATAACACAATGCTTAGACAAAGTAAAATAAACGTTTTAGATACTGACAAGCAATTAGTTATATGCCATATCGGAAATATTCACAAAGATATAACTAACACGACGATTAGAAGCAAACTTTAAACCCACAGAAAAGTCCTCTGAATCAACAGAGAAACAAACAAGAAACAAGAACAACAACCTTATCCTAAAGTAACAAATTTTTTCACTTACAAGAGCCATGACTTGAGCCGCGTCTTGTCTCTTCCAGTATTCCTCTGTACTACCTACACATACAACAATAAGCAACGACAACATTATAGCCTAGAATTCTCAACACGCGCGTTCGATAAAACAAATGACTGTTTCAAGAAAAGCAGAGATCTTTAAACTCACCGATTTCCAAGAACATCGTAGGCTTGCTAGTTATTGGTCCATGATGAGTGCCTTCCAAAGTTATCTGCAACCACAACACAAAGCAAACTTCAATTTCCCAAGAACAAGCAAATGCAATTCTCATGAAATATACCTCAAACTCAGGAAGTAAGCTATGAGCTTCAGCCATTCTATTTAAAAGACGAAACCATGGACCGATTCTAGGGTTTGGCAACGCCGCCCATCCCGGCTTTCCACCGTGCGGCGGCGATTCTCCTTCGTTTACATGAAGCACTCCTAACACATTTATCAACCAAAATCCTCTCAGAGAATCGTAAAAAAGCAAGAAAGTTTGAATCTTTTTGCATACCAATGGGGTGAATGGTGAGAGCAGGGCGATTCGAGGCGGCGGTGTGACGGCTGAGGAAGATGATTTCGTCAACAGTTTCGCCGGTGGCTTCTTCCCACCGTGAATCGAGATCGTCTTCTTTAACTATAGATCTATTGTGTTGAATCACTCTCGTTTCCTGGTTACTGAAACTCCTGATGTCCTGGAAAATTTTGCAGAAGAAAAGATTCAGACGAGAGGAAAAAAGCAAAAGCAGCAGGCGGCGGAGAAAGATTGAATTTTTTACCGGCGGCAAGATGGGTCCGACGGTCCATCCCGTCATGGCGAGAAGCGCCGCCGCCGGATTGATCGACGCTGGGTCAGAGGTGGTGGCTACGATCAGTGTCACCATCTCTTCTCTTCGTCACTGTAACGCGGCAACTGGCGTTTAGAAGCGGTTGGGTACGAACTGCGTTTGTTTGGAATTTGTTGTTGTGCGTCTGGAGGAAATGTATAGCGTTTCGGCCGTTTTCGAAGCCCAATTATCTGTAGTTAATCGGCGGCATTTTCAACCGTGTCGTCTCTTACGATTTGCTATTTAGGTCTCACATTTTTTTATTTTTTTTTAGTAAAAAAACTCAAGCTTTTGTTGTGATTGTGTCTCCCTCTTTTTCTTATAAACAAACATTGAAAATTGTCGCACAGAAAAAAAAAACCACCACAAACCATGATTGTGCAGTTCATTTATGGAAGTTTTTCTACTTGTCTTTTGTGTATAAAAGTATAAGATGAGACATATGAAAACGAATATTCACTACAAGAAATGGCTCATGCTTGATTTGCCAGTGACTTTAATAAGATCATGTCGAATGCGGAACCGCTACCAGAGAGTAGCTTCTTAAACTGCAGACAAATGATCAACACCTGCGATTTTCATGATATTAAAAGTGTTGGATATCGATTTTCATAGTGGGAAAGAGGCATACACATGAAGTAAGTTGCTGTCTCGATCATGTCATGGCGAATACTGAATGGTTGGCCGAATTTCCATCAGCCGAAACAGAATACCTACCTTTTGAGGGATCGGATCACATCCCTCTTGTGACAAGATTGGTCAAAAACGTAGAGACTAGACGTGGTCAATTCTATTATGACAGCTCTCTCTTCACCAATGAAGATTTTCGGAAAACAGTCATAAGTTCTTGGTTTGGTTCTCTATCAAGAGCTCAACATCTTCCAAGTAAGATCATTCATTGTCGAAGTGCCATATTGATAACTCAGGTTTTCGCCCGAGATAATATTGCAAGCACACAGAAGTACGTTGTAGTGGTTCAGGATCGAATCCACAGAGATCAAAGGTATCAAATGGCGGGCTAAAGCAAAAAAGATGTTTTGTAGAAGATGCAATAATCGAAATTTAGAAAGCTAAGCAAAGTAAGCAAACAAATGACAACGGGGTTGTAAATCAATCAAAGAAGAGTTGGGCATTGAGTAATCTCAGGGAAACATTTCATTGAAGACTCGAATTATTGATTAGGGAACATGCTTTAAACCGTCTTGAACTCGAACACTAATATAGAACTGATCTACTTCCGTAGTATCAATTCCCTATGTATTATTAGAAACCTTGAGACTAACTTCCGTTGACTATCAGATTCTAATCATGCATTCTAAACAAGTTTGATAGGTTCACAATTCACTTAAACATCAACTTTCATTGGCTTAAGATGAATTGCTCATTTAGGATTCTTTCAGGCATTTAAACAAACACTTTCCAGGCGTTAAACAATCTAAGATCAGAAACTAAGTGATCAATTTAATTTCATGCATTACGAACAATCGTAGATGAAGATCCAATTGATTAAATTCCTAAGCATACAATTCTACGTCAACAAATCATGAATCCCTATGTGAGAACCCTAAACCCAACGAATAAACTACTCACTCATGATCAGAGAATCAACACAAATCAAATCAAAGAGAGACATCATTGTATTAATCAATATACAANGATTCGAAGTACGGAAGATGATTCTTCTCCTTAGGTTACAAATCTCTCTCTTTCTCTAAAAAACTCAGAAAATAGCATAATGATACAGGAAACACGAGCCTAGGTTTTTGTTATGAAATCCGGTTCAAGATAAGTTCGATTTGGTTCTTCGTAAAATCATTCCGCTAAACGGGACTGGGATCTATCGATCCTGAGAAAGGATCGATAGATCCTAGTCCATCTGATTGGATATTTTTAGCCTTTAAGAAAACTTCCTTCCATGCTTGAAATCCATCCAAAATGCAATCTTTTCGTACATTCACACTCGATTCATGTAAAAACACTAAAGAACACAAATATGCGCCAAAAAGATCCGAATACATATATACTAAAAACCATAAATCTTGAGTAAAAATTTGTAATAAAAATCACTAAAATACTAACACGTCACATATCAAAGTGGAAGCGCCGAAACAAAACCAGTGCAGCATATCAGATTGCTCATTACAAAAAGGAACTGGATATAGCTTGCACCAATGGGGGTACCACCTTAGAAATTGATGAAATCAAAAGAGAGTTAAATAAAGTTAAGCAGAGACAGATGGCTTACACAAGGGGACAATAACACAAAGTTTTTCTTCGCTGCGGCAACGTTTGGCCAAGAACCGAATCCTCGCTATCGAAGATGAGGCTGGGAAAGTATATCGTGGAGATGGCGACATTGGACAAGTTACTGTAGAATATTTCAATAACTTGTTCATGAGTAGAGCCTCAGTGAATACATCGAACATATTTGCTGGTATGGAGCAGAAAGTCATAGGTGACATAAACAATCACCTCACCAAACTTGTTTCGGAAGAGGAGGTTCGACAGACAGTCTTTGATATTGGTCCAGGCCATGCACCAGGACCCGATGTTTTCACCAAGGCATTCTACCAGTAGTTTTGTCCGAGATTAAAAAAGATATAATGGTTGATGTTCAGCAGTTCTTCGACACAGGTCAATTTCAAGAGACAACAAACCACACAAACCTATTTCTACTCACAAAGATCGACATTCCAAAGACAATGAGCAATTTTCGGCCCATCGCACTATGAAATGTTAACTACAAGATTGTATCCAAGACACTCGTCAATCGATTAAGGAATCACTTACCAAGCATTATCACAGAGAATCAAGCAACTTTTATTCCTGGTAGACACATAATGGATAATGTGATTATCGCACACGAGATGCTTCATTCTTTAAAATCCAGAAGAAGATGGGCTAAGTCATATATGGTCGTTAAAACCGACATCTCTAAAGCATATGATTGTTCAGAGCGGAGTTTCTTACGGGCAATAATGATGACTATGGGATTTGATCATAAGTGGATTCACTTGATTATGCAATGCGTAGAAATAGTCTCCATCTCGGTACTAATTAATGGATCACCACAAGGATTCATACAACCACAAAGGGAAATAAGGCAAGGCGATCCGCGTTATCTCCCTATCTTTTCATATTATGTGCTAAAGTTCTCACTCATCTTCTAGGGAGCTTCACAAGAACAACACCAGAAAGGTATGAAAATTAGCTATACGAGACCGACGATTAGCAACTTGATGTTTGGTGGTGATGCAATCTTCTTTTTCCATGCACATCTGAGATCAGCCAAAGCAATACGTAAGACTCTTCTTCTCTATGAAGATATTTCTGGTTAAGTGATAACTCAGGTTTTCGCCTGAGAAAACACTGCAAGCGCACAGAAGTACGTTGTAGTGGTTCGGGATCGAATCCACAGAGACCAAAGGTAGCACGAAGAATATCAGATCAAACAGCGGGCTAAAGCTAAAAAGATGTCTTTTAAGAAGATGCAAATATCGAAATTCAGAAAGCAAAGAAGGCAAGCAAGCAACGTCGAGGTTGTAATTCAATCAAAGAATTGTTGGACATTGGATATTCTTAGGGAAACAATTAATTTTTTATTCAATTTTATAGAATAGGGAACAAGTTTTAAACCGTCTTGAACTCAAACACTAATATAGAACTGACCTACATCCGTAGTATCAGTTCCCTATGTATTAGAAATCTCAAGACTAACTTCCANCCTATGTATTAGAAATCTCAAGACTAACTTCCATTGACTCTCGATTTCTAATCATGCATTCCTAACAAGTTTGATATGTTCACAATTCACTTAAACATCAACTTCCACTAGTTAAAGAAGAGTTGCTCATCTAAAATTATTTCAGGCATTTAATCGAACACTTTCCAGGCGTTAAATTACCTAAAATCAGAAACTAAGTGATGAGTTTAATTTCATGCATTACGAACAATCCTAGATGAAGATCCAATTGATTAAATCCCTAATCATTCAATTCTATATCAACAAATCATGAATCCCTATGAGAAAACCCTAAACCCAACGAATAGACTACTCACTCATGATAATCGCATGAAAACAGATCAAATCAAAGAGAGACATGATTGTATTTAACAAAAATAAGAGTAA
>OVAN01014365.1:0-12094 GCA_900406275.1 Anastatica hierochuntica | reverse complement strand
GACAGGTGTAAATGTAAAATTTCTTTTCCTTTTAAATGTATTTCTGTAAATAAATCTTTTTAATTTAATGGTGATTTTCTTATCTCAAAGCTTATTCCATAGTAATATACTCCCTCCGTTTTTATTTAAATGTCGTTCTAGAGTATTTCACGTAGATTAAAGAACTTATTATTAACTTGAGGTTAGAATAAGAATTTCTTTGCAAAAAGTATCTTGAAAACCGAGAACGACACTTATTTAAAAACAAAAAATCAACTCTAGAACGACATATAAATAAAAACGGAGGGAGTATACACTAAAACCAAAAAACAACTCAATATAATACACTTAAAAACTAAAAAGAATATTTTTAATTTAAAATTTGCTTTTAAAGTTTTATTATATATTTTGATTACTAATATTCTATTTCAAAATAATATTGTAATCAAATTTATAAAAAAATATTAAAACAATCATTGAAATTCATCATAGGCCTCCGAAGGTCTTAACACGACACTGACGATACATACTTCTTCCGATTAGCAAAATTATATCTTTAAATCCAAGTCTTATGTGTTTCAAACCAAATTAATTTTGAAAACATAAAAATACATTTAAAACTACGTTGTATCATTACACAATTTTATGGTACTTATCTTATATATTATTTGTGAAGTGAATTCGTATGAGATTAAAAGTTGAGGTAGTTGATTACAAAGCTATCTCAATCAATTTTTAGTTAACTTAAATTATTAAAAACATAAATGAAGAAAAAATAATAATTTAAAGTTTTTTGGAAAAAGACAAATTTACAAAAAAAAATTAGAGAAAGGAATTTTTTAATAATCTTAGTTAATTATTATCTTCTATAGTATTAAAATATAGATTAATTTACAGAAATACACTTAAAAGGAAAAGAAATTTTACATTTACACCTGTCTTTTAATGGTTTTCAAATATACACCTCCTATTTGCACAAAAGTCGAAAATGCCCTTTTTATCTTTTAAGAAATAAACCTTAATAGGGTTTAAAGTTTAGGGATTATGGTTTAGGGTTTAGGGTTTAACTGTTAGGGTTTAAGGTTTAGGGCTTAGGGTTTAAGACTTAGGGGTTAGGGTTTAATTATTAGGGTTTAGGGTTTAGGGTTTAGAGTTTAGGTTTAAGGTTTAGTGATTAGGGTTTAGGGTTTAGCTATTAGGGTTTAAAGTTTAGGAATTATAATTTAGGGTTTAGGGTTTAACGTTTAGGGTTTCTTTTAGTCTATGGGTATAATGGTCTTTTTCATTAAAAAGGAGGTGTAAAAATAAAATTTTTTCAAGCAGGGGTATTTTTGAAAAACAGACAATACAAAGGTGCATTTTTCTAAGTCTCCCTAAAATGTATTACAAAATATATAACTATTTTTTTATTTTAAAAAATCAAACAAAATTATAAATTTATTAAGTCATAGTTTAACACCAATATAGTGATTATTGTTATCGATATCAAAATTTCTAGCGGGATTAAATGTTAAAACAAGAGAATATTATACCATATGTAAAATATGTCAAATTCATCATATTAAGCAAATTTAAAATATACATAACAAAATACACGTACTTAATAAAATTTTTAAATAGTATAACTAAAATTTTAAAAATTAATATTTTAAAAATAGCAAATAAATGGACAATAGTTAATAAAATATTATATTATTTAAATATAAACCTGTAATTATTTATAAAATCTTTACGTTCGCATCATATGCAGACCAACAAACTAGTTTAACTATAAAATTTAGACTCTCTAAAAATTATAGACAACTGTGTTAGATTTGTATAATTTTCCATTTAATACAATAAATTATCAATCGTTAAAACTAAAATCAAACTAGATTTTGATCCGCGTCTAGCACGGAATTATACTATATAAAGATTTATTTCTAAATAATAAAAATGTGCAGATATGTAATTCAAAAAAAAAAAGAAAAGAAAATTGTGATGGTTGATAATACATAATTTTTTAAAAATAGTTTAGTTAAACACTAAATAAATGGATGGTAAATGGAATAGTTTTAGATAAACAATGTAATATTAAAATTGTGTATTCTGTGATAAATTATGAAACTTAAGACATAGATGGTAAATGAGATAGTATTAATTGATTGTTTTTACACAACTTTGAAGAATTAAAATGGAAGTATTGTAACTGCGTGTCGACAAACCAATTTTTTGAAATAGTATTAATATTGTTAATTTTTGAAAATTTTAATTGTAAACTGAAACACTAAATGATTCAGTTATAATTTAGTTACAATCCAAAAAATCAAAACCAAAAATACAAAAATTCTTATGTTTAACTCAATTCAAACCATTTTCTAACCTCCCAAAATTAATTACTAATCGATCCTATTTCTTTATTATTTATAAAAATATTATATTTTTTATCCAAATATTGTTAGCTGAAATCTTTTTAAATTTTAATCATTTTCTATTTTACCAAACTTTATTGAAAGCCGAATGAGAACCAAAATACTAAATGATTCGATTTCTGTTTAGTTATAATTCAAAAAGCTCGAAACCACGCAATGAAAAAATTCTTATGTTACAATTTTTGGGACAAAAGTGATTATTATTCAGTTCATTTTTCAAATCCAATATGTCCGAAATATGACAAAAGATGCTTTATAAGTGAACATGAGAGTTCTGTTTTACATTGAAAGTTGGTTGCTCTTTAAAACTCTCGCATTCAATGTGGGACAAAACAACACAACACCTTTAAAAAAATAATTTTTTATCCGTATCGGGCTTACAAAATTGGGCTAAAAGATTAACAATTTAAAATTTTTTTGTTATTATTTAAAAAAATTAAATTTAAATTTTTAATTGAAATCTTACATACCTAAATTTCATTAAATGGTTTTCATTTTTATTTTGTGTAAAAATTAATTAAAAATCGAATGAGAATCGAAACACTTAACGATTCAATTTTGGTTCGGTATTAATACCGAAAAACAATACCAAACACTACAAAAATTCTTACATTTAACTCGTTTTCTCCCATTTTTGAACCTTAAAATTTTTACAATTCTAATTGATTTCTGTAAATTGAACATATATGTAATGCGACAAAAGATTTTTTCTTTGTGAATATGTGAAGTCTATCTTATACTGTAAGTTTATTGCTCCTCGAAACTCTCACAACCGATGTAGACAAAACATTGCACCATTTTAAATACTTTTAGTGTTTCATCCATATCGGGCTTACACAATTGGACTTAAAAGCAACAATTAAAATATTTTAATTGTTTGTGTAATTTATTATTTTTATTGAAATATTCAAACCTAATATTTTTTTAAATTGCTTTTTCCATTTATTTCCCTTAAAGACCAACCTGACTTTTTTTATTTTTTACAAAAAATTTCATATTTTTCTATCAAAATTATAAACCGAAATTTTAATCGTTTTAACTTTTTGTAAAAACTAATTGAATAAAACCGAATGAAAATCTAAACACTTAACGATTCAGTTTTTGTTCGGTATTAGTCCTGAAAAATCAAAACCAAAAAAATACAGTTAACTCAGTTCAAATCATTTTTGAACCTTAAAAATATTTACAATTCAGTTTGATTTCTTAAAATTGAACATATCTTTAATGTGACAAAATATATATTGTAAGTGAACATGTGAAGTCTATCTTGTAGTGTAAGTTTATTGCTTTTCAAAGCTCTTACGACCGGTGTGGGATAAAACAATACATCACTTTAAATACTTTTAGTGTTTCATCCATGTCGAGCTTACAAAATTGGACTTAAAAGAATAACAATTTAGATACATTAATGGTTTAGTTTTCATTTTTTTTATTAAAGAGCCCCTGGACTTTTTTATTTTCTAGGAAAACTTTTACATTTTTCTATCAAAATATTACAAACAAAAACTGTTATATATTTTAGTTTTTAAATTTTTTGTAACACTTAACGGTCTAGTTTATGAAATCGAAATAAGAATCCAAACACTTAACGGTCCAGTTTATGATTCAGTATTAAAATCGAAATAAGAATCAAAACACTTAACGGTCCAGTTTATGATTCAGTATTAACGGTCCAGTTTAATTGAATAAAAACGAAATAAGAATCGAAACACTTAACGGTCCAGTTTATGATTCAGTATTAATCCTGAAAAATGAAAACTAAACAAAAATAAAAATTCTTATGTTTAACTCAGTTCATGCCATTTTTGACCCCTTAAAAATATTTACAATTTTGTTTGATTTCTTAAAATTTAACATATTTGAAATGTGACAAAAGATGTTTTGTAAGTTAACATGTGAAGTCTAACTTATACTATAAGTTTATTGCTCCTCAAAAATCTTACAACCGATATGAAACAAAACAATACACTATTTTTAATATTTTTAGTGTTTCATCCATATTGGACTTTAAAAATTTGGCTTGAGAGAGTAACAATTTAAATATTTTAATTGTTCTTGAAATTTTAAAAAAATATTTTTAAAATGTTTAAACCAAATCTTTTAAATTTTTGTAATTTTTACTTTTTTATTAAAGAGCAACTACAATATTTTATTGTTTACGCAAGTTTTATATTTTCGATCAAAATCTTACAAACTGAATTCTTTGAAAAATTAATCTTTTTAATTTTTGAAAATTTTAATTAAATACCGATTGAGAATCAAAATAACAAATGGTTCGGTTTTGATTTAGTTATAATCCAAAAAAGTCAAAACCAAACAGTATAAAAATATTATGTTTAACTCAAATGAAACTATTTTTGAACTCCAAAAAATTAAAAACTATTCCGTTCTGTTTCTTTAAACCAAACATATCCGAAATTTGACAATAGATGTTTAAATGAAAATAAGAGGCATGTTTTATACTATAAGTTTGTTGGCCTTGAACGCTCTCACAATTGATAAACAAAAAAACATCATACCACTTTAAAGATTAAGAAAACAAAAATTGAGTTTTAAAATGTAAGAATTTAATTTTTTTCTATTGTTCACTATCTTTTTAAAAATTTTTATCAAAATATTTCAAACAAAAATCTTTTTAATTCTTTCTCATTTTTATTTTTCTCAAAATTTAATTGAAAGAAGATTTAATTGAAATATTAAATGATTCGGTCTTTGTTCGGTTTTAATCTGAAAGAGTCAAAACTAAACAATACAAAAGGTATTATGTTTAACTTAGTTCAACTTTTTTTGAAGCAAAAAAAATAATTACTATTTGGTTCGATTTCTTAAAGTCAACCATATACGAAATGTGAGAAAAGATATTTTGTAAGTGGATTTGTGAAGTCTATTTTATAATGTAAGTTTATTGCTCCTCTAAACTTTCACAACCGATGTGGGATAAAACAATAAACCACTTTAAAGATTTTTATGTTTTCATAATCAACTTATATATTTTAACAATTCAAATATTTTATTGTTTACAAATACAATCATTTAAAACAAATATTATAGTATCTTATACAAATCATATTTATTTTAACCCCCAAGAAACTCTATGATAGACTCATCAAATTTCGATTTTTAATCATTTTCTCTTTATGTCTCCTCAATTAATATATAAGATATTTATTATTGCTTAAGAATTTTTTTATTTTTCTTAAAGAGACAACAAGTGGTTCGGTTTTGATTTAGTTATAATCTGAAAAATCAAAACTAAACAATACGCAATTCTTGTTTTTAACTCATTTCAAGTTATTTTAAACTCATAAAATTAATTATTATTCATTTCGATTACTTAAAACCAAACATATAAAATATGATAAAAGATGTCTTCTAAGTGAACATGTGAAGTCTATTTTATACAATAAATTTATTGTTCTTCACAACTCTTATAAACAATATGTGAAAAAATAAAACACCACTTTAATTTTTTTAATACTTTAAACAATATGTGGAGGCGGTGATGCAGAAGATGGGATTTGCGGAGCGGTGGATTGTGTGGATCCTCTGTCTCCCTTTATCTTCATAATGTGTACGGAAGTGCTCGTTGGCCTTCTGAAAGAGGCGGAGTGGCAGGGGCGCATAACTGGAATGCAAATAGTGAGAGCTAGTCCATCGGTGTCTCACCTCCTGTTTGCGGGCGATAGTCTCTTTTTTGTAAGGCGGAGCCCCGTGAATGTTTGGAGGTAATGAAAATACTAGAGTTGTATGGCAAAGCTTCAGGACAACAAGTGAATTTGCACAAATCATCGGTCATGTTTGGCAAGAAGATCTCCACTACAGTTAGACAAGATCTAAAAGATATTCTGGGTATTCAAGCCGACGGTGGCCTCGGAACCTACTTAGGTATTCCGGAGGATCTTAGAGGTTATAATTGCAAGGTCTTCGCCTTCATTAGGGATCGGTTGCAGAGTCAGGTGAATATGTGGTCTTCTAAGTGGCTGTCAAAGGGAGGGAAAAAGATATTGATCAAAGTCGTAGCGTTAGCACTACCGACATATGTAATGTCCAGTTTTCTCCTTCCTTTGGATGTCTATGATAAGATTACTAGTTCGATTGCTAGATATTGGTGGAGTTCAAATCCTCTTAGGCGGGGTGTACATTGGGCGACTTGGGATAAGTTGTGTGCTACCAAAGCGGAAGGCGTGTTAGGTTTTCGTACTCTCCATGAGTTTAATGTGGCTCTTTTGGCCTAGCAGCTCTGGTGCCTTAACCGGTTTCCGCATTCTCTGCTGGCGCGGGTTCTCAAAGGGAGATACTATAAGTTTTCTACGCCGTTGCGAGCACCGGATTCAGATAGGCCCTCGTATGGGTGGCGGAGTATCTTAGCATCTAAGGACCTCCTACTCTATGGATTAGGGAAAAAGATATTCTCTGGCCTTACTACTAAAGCTTGGGAGGACCCATGGCTTCCGACAAAGCCTGCGCGGCCTGCGAGAGCACGGGTCCCTGCTGTCCATCCGTTGATGGTGGTGAGTGAATTTATTGATCGTGCGTCCAAGCAATGGGACATTCAGAAGTTGGAGCAATTCATTATGCTGGAGGATATTCCTCTTATCAGAAGCTTACCGATTGCACAGTCATTTCATGTGGATGATTTTTGCTGACAATTTACTAAGTCGGGGCAGCATACAGTTAGATCAGGTTATAGGATGGCCCGAGAGCTGGTGGAATGTGCGGAGGGTGTAGATCATTTTGGGCCAAGTTTGAAGGATTTGAAAAGTCATGCCTGGAATATTGATGCCCCGCAGAAGATTTGTCATCTTATATTGTAGATGGTATCTGGCTACGTAGCTGTTACACATAATCTAACCAATCGAGGGATTAGCTGTGCGGACCTTTTTCCGAGTTGTGGGGATCAAAGGAGTCTGTCCTTCATGCTTTTTTCGAGTGTCCTTAAGCTCTTCAAGTGTGGGCTATGGTTCCTACCTTGCGGGTTTCGGGGGTTTTCCCTGCTTCGAGTCTTTATAACTCCTTGGCGTTTTTGTTTTGGAGCTCTGTGGCGGCTAGTGTGGAGGGGCATGGATCCTATCTGTGGCTTTTTTGGTTTATCTGGAAGGCTCGAAATGAACAACTTTTCCGCGGGATTATGAGGGAGGCGACTGATATTGTTAACCGCGCCACCTCAGAATGGCGGGCATGAACGGCAACGACTGCGAAGGACACTCAACCTACTTTGGACACTCAACATTCGCAGACACAAGTCGTGCGCTTGCGGGATATCTGCTTATTGGGGCTGAAGGTGTTTGCACTTGGATGGGGGCTCGGAACCTGGTCCGGCGGATATCATCACTACTCTCAGAGTTGGAGGCGGTTTTATGGGCTATGTAGAGCTTACCAGCCCACTCTGATGTCCAGGAGTTTGGGAAAGATAATCAAGATGTCATCCGCATGCTTTCTAATATGACTGGCCTGATTTTGCGACAGAGCTCCAGGAAATTGAGAGGGTGAAGCTCGCCTTCCAGTGTTTCAAGATTTCGTATGTCCCACGAGCTTTAGTTACGAAGACATATCATTTAGCTAGACTTGCTAGACAACACCCGAACATTTTTCCTTTGTAGGTTGCTCTATTTCGGTGTGGCTCGCCACACCACCTCAAACTTGAGTAATAGAATGATTTTTTTTGTCAAAAAAAATTACTTTAGACAAATTGGACTTACGAAATTGGTTTATAAATATTTAACAATTTTTTATTGTTCACGAATTTTAAAAATATTGTAAAATAATTCTTATCAAAATATTTTAAACCTAAGTATTTATAAATTTTTTATCATTTTTATCTGGAAAACTTAAATGAAAATCGAAACAATAAATGATTTGATTTCGGTTCGTTTTAACCGGAAAGAAATCAAAGCTAAAGAATGTAAAATAAAGTATGTTTAACTCATTCAAAACATTTTTGAACCTAAAAAAGTAATTACTATTCGATTCAATTTATTAAAACCGAACACATTCGAAATGTGAAGAAAGATGATTTGCAATTGAACATGGGAGCTCTATTTTATACTGTAATTTTATTGCTCTTATATACTTTCACAATCGATGTGGGACAAAATAAACATCACTTTAAATATCTTTTGCAAATATTTTTATATTTAAAATAATTTAAATTAAATATTCATTTATTGTTTAGTTTTATGTATCAGATAATTAAGTATCTTAACTATTATGGATCGTAATTAATGTCACGATTAAAGATTAAAAAATATGAGTTTTTTTCATTCGTTAATAAATCTCCAAATCGTTCTAAGCTTGACAACTCAACATCTATATTCAAAAAAATTTATTTCTGTAATATATAGAGATTGTTGGATAATTCCAACATTTAAATGTATTATTTTCTAGATAAGGAGTAGTTTATTTAGAAATAGATAATTATCAAATTACAAATTTCTAGTAGTTTTAGGAGTAGTCTAAAACTATATAAACCATAAATCTTAGGAGTTGTCTAAGATTATGGAGAATTGTTTTGGTTAGTTTTGAGAAGTTTCTAATCAATAAAGAAAGAGAAGTTTCTTTAAGCAATCCTCTAAAAGTCTAATACAAAGATCATAAGGTGTAATCTGTTGAAGTTTGGAAGCTAAGTCACGTGAAGAAGAACCTGCGGTGACTTAGACACAAAGCAACAAGGTTTACACGACAAAGAGACTACATGTTAGGGCTGTTAATTGGTATCGGAGCTTGGTTTACAAAATCAAAGCGACACCATAACCTCTAGCGTTGATACTTTCGGACCTGAGAAAGTATGGGTGACGCACGAAACCCTTCGAGTGAAGCCGATCACACGAAGAAGATGGGCACACCATCGATACAATGTCCAATGCTAACATCCTCAAATTACACGGTTTGGGCTATGAGGATGAAGGTAACTCTCCGTGTAAGCGAGGTATGGGATACTATTGAACCTGGAAATAGTGATCCAAAGATGAATGATGTATCAATAGCACTACTATTCCAATCTATTCCAGAAGCCCTTATTCTACAAGTAGGAGAACAAGGGTTCGCAAAAGCTATGTGGGACACCATAAAATCACGACATCAAGGGAAGATCGTGTTAAAGAAGCTCGACTCCAAACCCTAGTCACAGAGCTGGATCGACTAAGGATGGGAGATAACGATACCGTGGATGAGTTTGCTGGAAAAATCTCAAGTCTAGCATCACAATCTGCAGCCCTTGGGGAGATAATAGAAGAAACAAAGCTCGTAAAGAAATTCTTATCCGGACTTCCTAGAAACAAGTTCATACATATTGTAGCTTCCCTCGAACAAGTACTAGATTTAAACAACATTGGTTATGAAGATATTGTTGGTAGGATTAAGGCATATGAGGAGCGAGTCAGGGGAGACATTCACGCCGAGGACCAAGGTAAGCTCCTTTATGCGTCAAATCAAACCCAAAGCAGAGGTGGGTTCAGCGGTTTCAGAGGTGGTAAAACCAGCCAGAGTTCAACCGTGGAGACAAGTGGATTTGCAAGAGGCGGTGGTGGCTTCAGGGGGAGAGGAAGAGGAAGAGGCCGAGGGAGAGGTAGAACCAATGGCCAAGGAAAACAAAAACCCTGAAAGCTATGAGAAAGATAAGAAAGATATTTTGAAAATACAATGCTGGAGATGTGACCAGTATGGCCATTACGTAAACCACTGCCCGTCTCGGCCACGGCGATAACAGGAAGCTAACTTAAACGAGACCAAGGAAGCTGATGGTCTCTACATGCATGAGATAGTTTTCTTAAACGAAGACAAAGTATTTCCCGAAAAATATGATGCTAATGTTGGAGATCTTTCAGAATGGTATCTGGATAATGGAGCTAGCAATCATATGACGGGAAATAGGGATTTCTTTTGTGAGCTAAATGAAAACCTCAAAGGAAGAGTGAGATTTGGGGATGGCTCACACGTGAATATTGTTGGGAAAGGTTCGATATGCTTCATTGACAAAACAGGAAGAAAGGACGTTGTCAAAGATATCTACTTCATACCTGATCTAAAGCATAATATCATTAGCCTCGGTCAAGCAACCGAGAACGGGTGTGAAGTAAACATGAAAGGGGAAACCGTCGTGCTAAAGGATGCGCAAGGAAGGCTGCTTGCTCGTGTAACTCGGACCCCAAACAGATTGTACAAGACCCTTTAGACATTTATCATTCAAGGTGCTTGTATGTGAACAAAGAGGATCCGATGGAGCTTTGGCACTCACGGCTTAGGCACGTGAGCTATGGAGTCGTGAAGAACATGTCAGATAAAGAGATAGTGATCGATTTGCCAAGGATCATGCAGGAACGAAAGCTATGCGATGTGTGTCAGTTTGGAAAAATGTCGCGCAACCCTTTCCCGAGCCAATCTGATTTTCGAGCCAAACAACTATTAGAACTCATTCATGGTGATTTGTGTGGCTCAATAACACCGCCAACACCATCAAGCAACTGCTATATATTTGTTCTAATAGATGACTTCTCTAGGTATATGTGGACTATTCTACTAAAAGAGAAGAGTGAGACGTTTGATTAATTCAAACGGTTTAAAAGCTATGTCGAAAATCAAACCAAGATGAAGATTAAGGTGTTTCGTACTGACAGGGGAGGTAAGTTTACCTCAGGAGAGTTCAGTCGATTTTGTGAAGAAAATGGGATCCAAAGACAGTTAACCGCACTATACACGCCTCAGCCGTATTGAGTAGTGGAGCGGAGAAATAGGACTCTAATGGAAATGACGCGAAGTTTGTTAAAAGGAATGAAAGTTCCAAACACGTTGTAGGGTGAAGCAGTAAGACACGCAATGTACATAATTAATCGAGTCTCCACGAAAGCCTTAAGCGGAAAGACACCATACGAGTGTCTTTATGATCGGAAACCAATCATCACTCACGTGAAAGTCTTTGGATGTGTGGCCTACGCGAAAATGAATGGACCTAATGTGAAGAAGCTCGACGACAGAGCCAAGACCGTGGTCAACTTAGGAACAGAACCCGGTTCCAAAGCTTATAGACTCTACGATCCAATCACAATGAAAGTAATCGTTAGTAGAGATGTACTATTCGATGAAAGAAAGGGATAAGATTGGACAAGAGATTCTACAGAGACTATGACCGAACCTGGAACATTCAAAGTGATAATAAGAGATGAACCAGGAGGTGAAGACCACGACGGAGTAGAGCCTGATCACGGCGGAACTGAGCATGACCACGGCGGAGCTGAACAAAATCATGGTGATGCCGCCGAAAGTGAACCCGGAAATGAAAGTCACGAATATGACCAGTTTGCTCACTCCGAAACAGAACATGATGAAACAGGGGAGGGTAATACGCAACCGGCGATTCAAGCTCATGAAGCAAACCCGCAGCCAACAACACGATCAAGTCGAGTAGTAAACAAATCTAAATACCTTAAAAATTACGTGTTAATGGCTGAAATCGAAGGTGTAAAGCTACTGTTCACTGTCGACGGTGAATCGAAGTGTTACGCAGAAGCAGCAGCCGATGGTGAATGGGTTAAAGCGATGTTGGCCGAGCTTGTATCTATCTTGAAGAACAATACATGGTAGCTCGTTGAGAGACCAGAAGGAATTAAGCCTATAGGTTTAAAATGGATCTTCAAGATAAAAAGAAAGACGGATGGAACCGTGAATAAATACAAAGCAAGGCTTGTTGCTAAAGGTTATGTGCAACAACA
>OVAN01014364.1:0-12095 GCA_900406275.1 Anastatica hierochuntica | reverse complement strand
TACTAACTGTACGCTTGCAGTGATTTCTTGGGTGAAAACCTGAGCCATTAATCATCCATAGGAATTTGTCCTCACAGTTTAGATCAAGAGGAAGTGGTACAGTTGTCAAATACGAGTGTAGGTCCTCTGCTTTGTCACTTCGGGCTCCTCTTAATCGCCATCCTGATCTGGTGCATGCCGCTGCAACAGTAGCAAGAATCACAAAACAAAAGACGTGAAAAACGAGCTAAATAATCTGCCTGAATATTCAAAGAGCGAGGGATGAGAGAGAGGAAAAAGATGGGAATTGGTCTGTGAGCACTTGAAATTTGTCAACTTGATTTGAGAGGGCAGACCACTCCTTCGGATTTTTCATGATATTGATGATCTTTGAACAATTGGTTTCGAAGTCTTAGCAATCAATCCTGCTATCGCGAAGCTCTCCCATCGTCCATAGAAGAGCTTCCATTTCCACTAATGGAGTTAAACTCCATTGTTGACATTTTACCCTCTACCATCTCCTGCTAAGCATATACCCCTAATGTAGGGTCTTCCTTTTCTTAGGAGCCATCCATTCGGCAGATTATCTTCTTTGGCTCTCTTATCCTATGATCTTGACTTGGGCCTAGTTGAGTTTGTTCAGTATGCACTTCCTACCATGCCAGGTACTCTTCTGTGGATTTTAAAATCTTCATCCGTTATGTTTGTGTTCTTTGACAAACTTTCTCGTTCCTTGACTTCCATATAAACAAAAAAACCCATGGAAGGAGATCATGAAGATCAATTTAAGATGAATTTGCAGGAATCCTCCAAAGTAAATAATCCATATTTATGTAAACATATCCAAATGGATAGATATTTGTCCATAGTGGTGTTGGAGTGAGTGTTCAAACCTGTAGAAACAAAGGTATTTCAAGAAAATACATGATTAACTATTTCATCGACCAAGACACATTGTTGGTATAAAGTATTACAACTAATTCCCCCTTGTGCTAAGTCAGAATTTACAGCGAGGGAACCCCATACAGAGACTTATCTTACAAAGAGATTCCAATACGTATTAAAAAATGAGGGATCGCTAAAGCATTGGGTTGTGAATAATATGAAGGGCACCAGCGATGATAAGAGATACGTAAGTATTCTCTTACGTAATCCCTCTAAGTTTTTAAACCCACGTAATATCACTTAGAATCACGTAAGATTGGGCTTTGATCAATAGCTAACACACGTTCCTCCTTGCACGAGATGTGTAGTAATTATGATCACAACTTGGCTCACGTTTTGTTTAAAGAAACTCACCTTTTTTTTATTGATTAGAAAAACCTTACACAAAAAACTAATCTCTCTTTCTTTAATCTCTTAACTAACACATAAGAAAACAAAGAAGTATTTATATGTTTAGCTATCTCTTAAACATATTAGGAACTCTAATTCCCTTAGTATTTACCCTTAAATAAACTACCTTTTATCTAAAGATAAACTACTTTTAATATTGGAATTATCTAACATTCTCCCCCTTAATTCCAACACGAATTCGGGGTGACTCGATCTCTTGCATTCCGATTGCTTCTCATTTCTTGGAACTTCGTCTTTCCCAACGATTTAGTGAGTATGTCCGCCTTTTGTTCCACTCCCGGTACATGCTCAATCTCGATCATCTGGTTTTCTACACATTCGCGAATGAAATGATATTTAGAGAGAATGTGCTTACTTCTCTTGTGAAACACCGAGTTCTTAGTCAATACTATAGCTGACTTGTTGTCGATCCTAAGTGTGATTTTCTCGGTTTCTTTGCTTAGAATTTCGGCAAGCAGCTCTCTCAGCCATATAGCATGCTTGGCAGCTTCAGTTGCAGTCATGAACTCTGCTTCACATGAAGACAATGCCACCGTTGGTTGTTTTTGTGATGTCCACGTGATCAAGGATGAGACATAGTAGAACACATGCCCTGAAGTACTTCTTCCGTCATCAACTTCTATGTTATGGCTACTATCATTGTAGCCCACAACACTGTTCGATCCATCCCTCTTGAAGAACAACCCAAGTTTCGTTGTCCCTTTCACATACCTTAGTATATGTTTGAGAGCTTGCCCATGAGAAACTCTAGGATTCTGCATGTAACGGCTCAACACACCTACACTGTAAGAGAGGTCAGGACGTGTATGCAATAAGTACCTTAGGCATCCAATTGTTCTTCTGTACTTAGTAGCATCGATTTCATCCTCTTCTTCGGCCTTCGAAATTTTCAGGTTCGACTCCATTGGGGTACTCGCCGGATTGCATGACTCCATAAGATTATCAACGAGAATGCCATTCGCATAGCCTTCTTGTTTGATTCTTATCCCATCACTCCTTTGTATTACTTCTATTCCCAAGTAATAAGACAGCTTTCCGAGATCAGACATTTCAAATCTTTGAGACATGTCTTCCTTGAATTATTTAATGACCTGAAGAGATGTTCCTGTCACAAGCAAATCATCAACATAAATAGCAATAATCAAAAGATCCTTCTTCGTTTTTTTTATATACCGAGGGTTCCTTTCTGCACTTCACAAAGCTAATTTCTCTAAGTGTATTATCGAGCTTTATGTTCCAAGCTCGTGGAGCTTGGCGCAAACCATACAAAGCCTTACTCAATTTGTATACTCGGTTCTCCTGCCTTTTCTTCTCAAAGCCTTCAGGTTGTGTGACATACACCTCCTCGTGTAGATCACCATTTAGAAAAGCAGTTTTCACGTCTAAATGATGAATTTCCCAGCCATTACTTGCAGCTAAAGATATCAACAATCGTATTGTTTCTAACCGTGCTACAGGTGCGAATACTTCATCAAAATCAACACCATGTTGTTGCACATATCCTTTAGCTACTAGTCTAGCTTTATATTTCGCCAGAGATCCATCAGCTTTGCGTTTGATTTTAAAAATCCATTTTAAGCCAATCGGTTTCACATCGCTTGGCTTTTCAACTAGCTCCCATGTTCTGTTTTTGACTATAGACTCGAGCTCAGCTTTCATAGCATCGATCCATTCCCGTAGCTCCGCTGTCTCGGCATAGCTTTCCGGTTCACCATCTATCATAAACAAAAGCTTTCCTCCTTCTATTTCCGCCATGAGCACATAGTCATCAAGCCTTTTATGTTTTACGATCCTTCTTCCAGCTCTAGTTACAACTTGCGCATATGTGTCTTGCGGCTGAGGCATATCAATTTCACCATGCTCTGTTTCATGAAGAACCTCATCATTGTTCTCTCCTTGTTCTTGTTCATTTTCAGGTTCGATCATGGCATGAGGATCCTCTGCGGGCTGATTGTTGTCGTGTTCTGCTCCTCCTAGAACACGACTTTGCGTGATTTTAAAAGTGCTCGGCTCTTCTCCTTTCTCATTAACTTCGGTCCAACACCACTTCTTTTTCTCATTAAACATTACGTCCCGACTTACAATTATTTTGTTTTCTCTTGGATCGTAGAGTCTGTATCCTTTCATACCAGGCTCGGTACCGAGGTTTACAACCTCCCGAGCACGATCATCAAGCTTCTTTATGTTCGGACCATTCACTTTCGTATATGCAACACAACCAAATACCTTAAGATGTTCGATGTTCGTTTCTTGGAAATGAAGCACTCATAAGGAGTCATACCAAGCAGCGCTTTTGTAGGTACTCGATTTATGATATATGTGGCATGACGCACAACCTCTCCCCAAAAATGATTTTGAATACTCATGCCTTTAAGCAAGCTTCGCGTCATTTCCATTAGTGTGCGATTTCTCCGTTCAACAACACCATTTTGCTGAGGTGTGTAAGGCGCAGTTAGATGTATGTTAACTCCATTGTCTTTACAAAATCTAGAGAATTCATTCGAAGTGAACTCTCCCCCTATCTTTGCGCAGTGTCTTGATAGGTTTTGATGTTTGAGTTTCGACATAGATCTTAAATCTCTTGAACGACTCAAACGCCTCACATTTCTCCTTCAGCAACATAGACCACATGTATCTAGAGAAGTCATCAATTAGAACAAAGATGTACCTATTTTTTGATGGGGTTTGTGGTGAGATAGGTCCACACAAGTCACCATGGACTACCTCTAGAATGCTTGATGCTCGATAGCTTGCTTAAGAAGGAAATAATCCTCTCGCTTGTTTGCCGATTTGACAAACACCACACACACTTTTCTCTTGCGTGAATCTCAGCATTCCTAGCACCATCTCTTTCTCCACCATATTCTTCATAACACCATAGCTCACATGACCCAAGCGTGAGTGCCAAACTTCTGCGATATCTTCTTCTTCTACACGAAGGCACTTTGGTACATACACTTCCATTGGCGTGCGACACAAGCGATTTGTCGATCGAGTGACCACTACCAGCACCTTTCCTTGTGGATCTTTCCACACCAAAGTGTTCGCTTTCATGTTAACTTCACATCCATTCTCGGTCACTTGGCCTAAGCTGATTATGTTATGCTTAAGGCTTGGAATGTAGTAGATATCTTTTAACAGCCTCCTCTCCTTGGTCTTTCCCACAAATGTAATCGCACCTTTTCCAATGATATCTACTTGTGAGCCATCTCCAAATCTCACCTTCCCTCTTATAGACTCGTCTAAGGTTGAGAATAATGCTTTGTTTCCGGTCATATGATTGCTCGCACCGTTATCAACATACCATACGGATTCATCCCTATCGTATGTATCAAGTATTTTCGGGAAGATATTTTCTTCGTTTAGAAACACGAGCTCATGCATGTACAATGCTTCTGCTTCTTAAGTCTCAGCGAGGTTGGCTTCTTGGTCTCTTTGAGGCCTTTCAGGACACCGATTTACAAAGTATCCAAGCTTATCACATCTCCAGCAACGAACTTTAGAGTGATCTTTTCTTGATTTGTCTTGATTGTTACCAGATTCATGAGCTTGAGGATTCGATCTACCTCTAGCTCCACCGCGGCCTCTACCTCTAAAAGTTCCGCCACCCCTGCTCTGGTTTCCTTGGTACGTGAAACCTGAGCCGTCTGCTTTTGCTCCCTGAGATCCGTAACTTCCCTGGTTCGGTTTAGAAGCATACATCAACTTTCCTTGCTCTCCTTCTCGTGTTTCAGCATTAACTCTTTCTTCATAGGTCTTAAGCCTCCCTACAATGTTCACGAAGCTTATCGAATTTAAATCCAAAACCTGTTCGAGAGACGCAACAATATGTATGTATCTTTCTCCAGGTAAGCCGGTTAGGAACCTCTTTACCACCTTAGATTCCTCGATAATGGCTCCTAAAGATTCCGATTTAGACACAATTCCGGAGATCCTACCGGCAAACTCGTCTATGCTTTCACCATCAGTCATCTTTAGTCTCTCGAACTCAGCCATGAGAGTTTGGAACCTAGCCTCCCTCACACGATCAGCTCCAAGATGTCTCTCTTTTATCGCTTCCCATAGCTTCTTTGATGTCTCTTGCTCACCAACCTGCAAGATCAAAGCTTCGGGTATGGATTGAAAGATCAAAGCAACAGCAACATTGTTCCTCTTTGCATCATTCGATCCAGATTCAATAGTGTCCCATACTTCGTTTACACGTAGTATGACCTTCATCCGCATTGACCATACTGTGTAATTAGTTGAAGAGAGCATAGGACTTTTTAGATCTCTTCCAACCGACGACGAGTCATGATCTCTCGCCTGCGATGTCTCCTCCGTTGGGTTAGTCATCCTTACGATGCGTTAACCCCAACTCGTTGCCTAGGTCTCGTCGCCTAAGGCTCTGATACCAATTCTAAGTTTTTAATCCCACGTAATATCACTTAGAATCACGTAAGATTGTGCTTTGATCAATAGCTAACACACATTCCTCCTTGCACGAGATGTGTAGTAATTATGATCACAACTTGGCTCACGTTTTGTTTAAAGAAACTCACATTTCTTTATTGATTAGAAAAACCTTACACAAAAAACTAATTTCTCTTTCTCTAATCTCTTAGCTAACACCTAAGAAAACAAAGAATTATTTATATGTTTAGCTATCTCCTAAACATATTAGGAACTCTAATTCCCTTAGTATTTATCCTTAAATAAACTACCCTTTATCTAAAGATAAACTACTTTTAATATTGGAATTATCCAACAATCCCGGCGTCTAAAAGAGCATGTTGCGGAACTCGGTACAACAGATTAGTGATATTCAATAGTAGAGTTTATGGTCAGTTCGGTAGAGGGACAAACCAGAGATGGATGAGTTAAAGAATCTCCAATCTATTGCTATTTTTGACTATATATGCTGTAATGAAATAAAATCTACTCTAACTCACCTTTATTTCTTCCTCCAATATAAAAATTGATATTTTTCCTCTATATTAAGGGAAAAAATAGCATTTCTCTATAATAGAGACAAATTTTTTTTTATTTACGCAATAATCCTTTAACTTTTTGTGATTATAATTAAAATACATGTTTATGAATAAATAACTATTTTTTACATATAAAACACATTTTTATATACATAATAATTTTTAATTTTTTTGCAATTATAAAAAAATAAATAAATAATATAGTTATTTTATTAAAAGTTCAAATTTTTTGTAATAAATTATACTTAAATTTTATATTAAAACTAAAATTATTAATTTATAATTTAATCATATAAAGTTCCACATAGATTCTACATATTGATGACATATTTAAGTTGAACTTAAATTTTAATTAATACAACATATTTTAACAACTTAATATTCTGGTAAATTATTTGTTTTATTATTTTATATTTTGGTAATAAAGTGTTTAATTTAAATAGTATTGCAATTTTGTGAGACTTTCCAGAAATTATAATGAATGGGTTAATTTTCAACATTTACAAGTAAAAATGTTAATCGTAAAATTAAAAAAATCTTTGAAGAATATTCTTTTTTAGAGAAAGAAATAGGGAAATACATTGGAGAGAAACTCATCTATATTATAAAATTCATCCATTATAGAATTCTTCTATTATAAATTTCTTCTATTATAAAGGAAAAACTAGAGTTGAACTCGCACGATGTGCGGATATATTTTTATTATATACATATGAGTTGAATAGAAATGAATCCGAGACAAATATCGTAACGGATTTTATTTCAGGTATATTAGGTATCAAATACTACCCGAACCGAATCCGAACTCGAACAGGTACCCGATGACTTCGAAAATATCAAAAAGTCTCGAAAATTCAAAATCTAAACTCGAACCCAAAACTCGAAATAACCGAAAATTCAGAAATTTTGAATCTAAAACCAAATCCAAAACAAAAATAACCCAAAACCTTAACATCCCGAAAAATATGAGAAAAAACAGAGAAAATCCAGAAATACTAAATCCAAACCTAAAAACCCCAAAGATACCTGAACCTGAACTCAAAATATTTTTAGGTATATCAGATTTTTCCTTAAGTTACTAAATCGGATCCGAGCCCAAATGGATCCGACCCGACCCGTTCCGAAAAATATCCGTACAGGGTTTAACTTTAGGTATTTAAAAGTACGAATACGAATGGACCCAACTCGAAAATCCGATCTGAATGCTCATCCCGCTTAAAGATATTTAAGACAAAGTTATTTTATCTATTATTATTTATAGAATTATATCAGTTTTTTTAGAAAATTATTTTTTTAGATTCTTTAGTTTTATGTTTTTTATTTTTTTTAAATTGAGAATTTTTATTATACAGCTAATTAATTATATATTAATACTATATAATTAAAAATATTTTTATTTCAAAAATATTTTCTTTTAGGTATTTTTAAAATAATAATTCCAAGATATTAAACACCAAATAAGATTTTTTTTTGTTTTTTCTCCAAAAAATATTAAGAGAATCTAGGATGAGATTTAGGAAGTTATATTGTATTGTTAACCAAATAATAATGAATGTTATAATTTTTTCTAGTGAGTTGAATAAGTCCAAACCTAAATGACAACTTTTAAGTAGATAAAAATATAATTCTGTTTTAATATAATAGATAATAGAATACATTGGAGATGGTCTTAGTGAAAGAGCGGTTGAAGAAAGAATCGGTTCTTCTTCTGATGCTAATATATAAACATTCACTAAAGAAATTACAAAGATCGAGTGATTTTTAAAGTTGTTGTAAATTGCCATTGTTGTTTAAAGTTACTATCTAGTACTATGAGTTTTCGTAATTGTAAATGTTCAAACATTGTAGACTCTACCATTACTATTGTTAGTAAAAGAGGTTATATAAATTTACTAGATTAGGATGCAAATATAGATAAAATGTTACATTTTGATTAAATATTGAAAATTAAATCGATAACCGACCATGTAACTAAATTTAGTATTATGACATACATTTTTATATAAAAAGTTATATTTTATACCTCGTGATATAGAGAATTCTAAAATGATCTACCATGATCGAAATCTCTAAACAAAATATATGTACTTATAAATAAGTTTTAAACTTTGCATAATACAAAATCATTTTAATCGTATTAATCATAAATATATTTAGTATATTTATTTTATTTTAAATTATTTTTAATCGTAAATTACATGTTATACATTTTTATTGTTTATATTTTCATATTTAGAAATCTTTGACCTAAAATCGAATTATAACGAAACCAGTTACAAAATATAAAAGTAAAAAGAATTAAAAGAAGATAACAATAGTTTTTTCCTTTAATGTTTTATTTTTTAAAGAATTAGGTGATTTAAGAAAGAAATTTTTATAAAATTTATATTATAAAGTGATATATGTCATCATCTAATTTAAAGATACACATGTTTAAATCTGAGTTATAATTATTCATCTTTACATAATAAGATAAGATGTGTATATACTAACATAGATACTTAAAATTTCTCAAAAGTTGAATAGGATTAGGTTTTTTTTGATAAATAAGGTTTTTGATTTTTTTTATTTGTGATTACCTCAGTAAAAAGGAAAGTAAACATGATCTAGGATAATGATTGTAATCCTTATAGATACTGGATTAATATAATTATTGGCGGTGCATCAAAGGTCCAAAAGCACTATATATACTCGTCTTAGTTCCCCCAAAGAAACACAATCAAAACTTCAATACTTCTTTAAAAAAAAAAAGTTTTCCTTCGCTCTGCTTAATTAATCCAAAACATCGATCATGGCTTTGATCAAGATCAACGTTTTGTTCTTTACTCTTATGATGATTCTTGTGGCTTTGTTCGGAGTTGTAGTTGAAGGTACCGTTCACACCGTTGGCGACTCGACAGGATGGACCATGATGGGCGTTGATTACCACTCTTGGGCTTCTTCAAGAACTTTTCAAGTTGGAGACTCTTTGGTTTTCCAATACAACAATGACTACCACGATGTCACTGAAGTCACTCCTCAAGATTTTCAGCTATGTGAAACGTCTAATCCGGTAGCAAAATACCAAACCGGTTCCGACACGATCACACTAACCAAACCGGGATTCCACAACTTTATATGTGGTGTTCCTGGTCATTGTGATGCAGGACAAAAGCTTGAAATCCTCGTCTTACCAACGTCGTTAGGTCCTGTTGCAGCTCCTGCTCCTAAACCGGTTCGATCACCGAACTCGTCCCCGTCTCATTCGTTTGCTCCTCTGGCTAATTCACCGGTTAAGAGTGCTCCACACAACCAGATGGGACCAGCACCAGCTCCACATAGCGCAGCTTCATACTCTGGTGCTTGGATCAGACAAAGCTTACTTCCTCTGCTTTTCCTTTTGGTCTTAGTATAATAGATTCGTTCACATGTGTTTTGTTTCGTTTTGGTTCCTCTAAATTTCATCGTTTGTTTTCTAGTTTTGTTCTTTCGTTGTGTGGTTTTTGCTCACGTCAACATAACTAATACTAATAGAGTCGATTTTTTCTATATTCTTCTTTATATTTAGCATGTTAACTTTTTTTTTGGGTCAACCATACAATAAACTTCCTATCACGAATTCGGAAGAAAACAATCTACAAAAGTATAACCATAAAAAATAATTCGGATCCTCAGAATTGGAACCCTACAAAATGCTTGCGTATGTGCATATTAACGTATTAGTCGGTCAAATTTATATTGAAAACTTGATATACAATCCGTGATTGGATACATAATACACTACTGATAATAGAAATTAATCTCTAAAACACATAAAAGTTATTTAATTTTTTGAAATAAGTGCCCAAAAAAATCACGGTTTTAAAATTAAATTTCCAAACTAAAGAAGTGTATAAAACATTGCATTAAAAAAGTAAACACACACGAAAATTTCTTAACATATGATTAAGAAAACATTTAAATTGTTAGTAGTTTATTTAACAAATTCTTGTATTTACTTGCTTTATAAAATCCGATTGAATTTTTGACCATCCAATTTGCGACAAATTAAAAAAAAAATCAGCTTACAAACGGATCATTAGTTTGTAATAAAAATCCCACATGATAAACTTTGATTATATTATTTTTTATTTCTTTTCTTATACTCTTTTTCGTTTTTAAAAGTTAGATTTTTATGCTTTGTCGTTCACCTAATCTCTCGTAATTGTTCTTTGATGTCTACTAAAAAATTGTGTTTCATTATGAGATAGTTTTCTTCTTCTCCAATCTCTCTCTGCCTCTCAACTTTGATATTTTTTCTGATAAAAGGCTTTCTATTAAAAATGTAAAATACAGAACTTATTACACCGGTTGTTAGATAAACAGTCTCCAATTGAAATCGAAAACAACCAAACAAAATGGTCTATTACAAGAAATTAGAAAAGCACTATCGCCAAGAAAACGTAAAAACTCGTTCTAAGCCCAACAAATGAGGGGATCATGGTCACATTGGAAGAGAAAAAGAGATCATCAATCCTAATTCTGCTTTTAAAGACGAAGCCTAGACCACTTCTTTCCCTACGTAAGACATGAGAAGCTCGGGTCGCACAAGGACGAGACGGTGATGTTAAGCCTCAATAACCGCTCACAACCATCGTTAGCATCTCAAATTCCAATCAATAAGCTTCTCTAACAACACTACATAACAGAAGAAAGGAGAACTAAAGCTTACCCTGAAGGTCGGATGAACAAGGGACGGGCCATTGGATCACTAAAACAGAATGCAGGAAGCGGGCTCAGAGTTAATGGTGCTAACTTTCCTTGAAATATCAAAGACCTATAAAGAAACCAGCCACGTTACACTACCTATGAAGAGCAAGCAATCAACGTAGACACTGGGATGTGCACTATGGCCAACTGGGGACACCGAAGCGAGTGGTGACCGTGAGAAAATGCCACCAATCTGCAACGCCAGTATCCCCCTTTGAAAACCAAAGGGAGATTAGTTCCCACGTCTATTGAAGCCTCTAGTGCCTGAAGAGACTAAACAACTCTAAGAGGAGAAACACGAGATACATCTCGGTGGGAAGCCGATGCCGCCACAGCCAAGAATTTTCAGGAAAGTTAACCGCGATGAAAAGAGCTGATGAGAGGAGATCCGACTTGTCACATCCGAACAGCCATGGACGAATGATTTTTGGTAACAAACCCTGAAACAAATAAGTCACAAAAAGAGCCACCTAACCAACACTCTTGCGGAATTAAGGCTCTAGCTCGCCACCAATAAATAGAAACCAACCCTCGCCTAAATCGGGAGCGATGACTCTCTTTCTCCAAGACGCCGAGAAGAAAGAAGAGACAACCTTCTGAATCAATCGACACCAAACCTCAATCAGAGCTTTCCCAGCACCAGAGAAGCTCATATATGCGATGATTCAGCTTAACCCCACCACGAGCGAAAAAGCACAATAACGAATCCACAACCGGAAAATTTGGGTACACGACGAGAAGCCCTTAAACGCCGACTCCGCCCCACCTTAAACCACCATCATATCCTCACCAAAGATCCAAAGAGAGAGCTACTAAGTGGGATATGATCCCCGCGAACATATCATAGATCCAGCGACAAAAACCCTAGCCCAGATGTGAAGTATATCGGATAGAGGGGGGATCAAGAGGACGAAGCAATTAAGTTACAAAGGAGAGAGAGGAGAGGAGAGCCTCCGACGACAGTGGCGGACGCCAGTCGCCGGAGCTGAAGCAGTTCGACGATCAGGGGGCTTCCGTGTCTTGTTTCTTGAGATCATATCTGGAAAGAGAAGCATAGATTAC
>OVAN01014363.1:0-12095 GCA_900406275.1 Anastatica hierochuntica | reverse complement strand
ATAATCTTCATCTGATTCCAAGTTTCAATGGGATCATCTCCTGCACGTCTCCTGATCTTAATCAAATTTTCCCACCAACTCAAAGCATAATCTTTAAATTCTGTAGGTGCAAGTTTCAGTTTTCATTCTTGTGTATAATCTCTGCAGTGGAACACAACTTCTATCCTTTTCTCCCACTCTAGATACTCTTTTGGATTACCAGTGCCTCTGAAAACAAGAATTGCAAGTTTAAGACCACCAAGAGGATCAATGGCTTGCAGTTGTCTTTCTTCTCTGTCACATCTTGTTATCCTTGGGCCACTAGATCGAGAAGAATGGTTGTAGTAGTTCTCAGTTGCAAAATGGTGTGGACTTCTTCTGATTCTTTCATGATCTGACTGCTCAATTTCATTTCTGAAGTTATCTAGACTTTGATCCATCAAAGAAGTCATTCTAGCTGTTAAAGCATCTAGTAAGAGTTTATGTTGATTAATGACTCCAACTTCTCCATTATATGTTCCCGCCATGGTTCCTGTTTAAATTCAAGCAAAGAACCAGTAAAAATGCTCACAGAAACACTACTATTGTCAACAAAACTCAGCAAAGTCGAAACAAAACTTATTATTGCTCAGAAACACTAATTCAAGTTTTCTTCAAGTTTATGATATTATGTTCAGTTCTAACAAGGACAGCTCGTGATCTAAGTAGATTAGATCCTAATGAACAAGTTTCTAACAAGTTTCAAGCCTAGAATCAATTTGATTTCAGAATATGAAAAGTCAGAAAATTTGCAGATTGTAAAAAGCAAGGAAGAACACAACCTGTTCATGAAGTTGCCTCTGATACCACTTGATATGATCCTAGATGAGAGGATCTCGTCCCTTGATGCACTTCATGAGTTGTGATGATGATGATGATCAAATACGATGACTTAAACAATGGCTGATTGAATGAATCAAGTGAAACTTCTTGAAGTTGCGGAATCTCTTCAAGACTTTCTATGTTACACACTTGGATAAGAGTCTAAAGATGGATTGTTAGAAACTTCTAAGAGGGGTGGAATAACTCTCATACTTTCAGAATTGTGCTTGTAATGTAAGCACAGAATCCGAGTACACTAAACAAGCTTTTGATCAAACAAATTTCAGAAAGAAAGTTTTAGATAAGAAAGTGTTTGATAAGTTTTCTACAAGGAGTGCCACGAAAATATAAAGAAGAAAAGAGAGAGAGAGAGAGAGAGAGAGAGAGAAAGAGAGAGAGAGAGAGAGAGAGAGTTGCATGAGAAATAAAGGCTTGTACATGCACAAAGCCTAGGATATCAAAACAGAAATTAAATACTAAGCTTGAACATAAAATTGGCTACTCTTCCTCTGAATTTTGTCACCCCATTTGAGCATATGATATATCACTTATTTTGGGCTTGAATTTCATCAAGAGGTCTTTTATTTAAGTGTTGTGGCCTTACCTCATTAAAAACCTTACTTGGAAAACCCATTGGGACAAAACCAAGCGAAGGGAAAAAGAGTGTAAGTCACAACACCTCTCTTGATGACTTTCTCAAGTAGTTTTATACGATCGATACGAAGTGTCTATGAAAAGAACAAGTCTTTACGATTTTAGCCGCAAAACTTCAACGAAAACTCCAATCGAGACAAAACAAGAGACAACCGAACCAAGATTCGAAGGAGAAGATGACCAGGAGGACATGGTCTAGTCAACCGTGGGCGACTAGACGTTGCCTGCGTATAGCCGCCCGGGCGACTAGACGTGTCGTGGGTTTAGTCGCCCAGATCTTATGAGCGACTAGACGTGAATGGGTTTAGACTTGGCACGAGTCTAGTCACCTAACGGGCGACTAGACTTGCCATTGTTCGTATTGCTCGTATTTCCAAAGCGATGCGGTTATCCGTCGTTTATGGTGACTTCTTATCGCTTCGAAACTCGTTTATTGAGATCTCTCGGAGGTCTCGGACGTTGATTTTGATATTCTCACTTTTAGTTGCCCACGAGTGACTGAATTTTGCGAAGCAGTTGCCTATGGTTTGCTAGACGTGGAGCTTCAACATTGATCGAGAGGAGATTGACTAGATGGTAAGAGCCTCGGAATTGATAATCCTCTTACGATTTTCATTTCCGAAAGAGAGACAATGTTTCCGTTACGCTTTTAGGAATCGATTTCATCGTGACCATTTTTGATCCCAACAGTTAGCCTCCTAGTTTGCAAGAATCTTTGGAATGTTCTTGCGAGCTTTTAAAGCACGTTAGGTAAGTTATGAAATCGATGGCTAATAAGTCCGAAGATGAATAATAAATTTCTCTTTCTATAAATAAGAGAAGTAACTTTCCAAATCTTCCACTTGCTCAACTTTACAAGAAAATTTTCTTAAGGTAAAACCAAACTCCTTATCCTTTCCATCTCTCTCTCTCCTCTTTTGTGTTATGGCTTCGAATGATCTAGTTTCCGCAAATGATTTGCCGTCGATTTTTGACCCCGAAAGTCTACGAGTTCGACAAAAGTGATGTTGTACCGAAAATCCAATTCGTGCCGCACTCGGTCGACCCCAAGGAAGCGAGGGAATATTGGCGTTCCCTCATGGTGTCCGACGAGACCAACCTTCAAAATGGACGTCGGTAGGCCAAGCGAGTGTCGAGAATCATTACTCGCCGTCATCTAGGATTTCTGCAGAGTTTCGGAGGAGGTGGAGTTTTGAATGCCGAGGGTCGAAGAGGATGCTAATTCTCCACCTTGTGGTTTTCTTACGTGCTACAAGGCACATTTCTTGTTTTGTCGACTATGGTTTCCTATTCCGGGGATCATAGTCCAGTTTTTGGACCATTATGGTTTATCGATCGGTCGGCTCTCGCCCACCGGTCTCTAACACCTTGTTGGACTCTAGGTTTTGGGTTACGAACGAGGAATGGACCTAAGTGTCGACTATCTAGTGGCATTTTTATCTTCGACGGCTACGCGTCTACCGTTTTGATATTGCCTCAAGTCGAGGAACCATATGTCGGTGATCCGATCATTTATGTCCAATTTCCACAATTGTAGCAAGTGATACTTCTTTGTTCTTTTAAACAGTGTCTCTATCGAGGGCGAATACATTTCTTCTTTTAGGTGTAAATGGGGTCCCGCGGGTATCGATTTTGATGCTCTGACTGGTTTCTTTTCGTTTGCTGATATTTGATAATTCTTTTGTATTGCAGTTTTGGATCCCCTTCCCCCCATCCAGAAGATACTTACATTGTTGGGGACCTTCTCCGAGGCGGTTCATTCTACTAGGGTTACTTTTCCCCGCAACGAGTTCACAACAGGGTTACGTATCACAAGAATCAGACTCAGCCCGACGCGGTCTCGAAAGAGAAGCTATAATCGACCATGAACGATTTCACTCCGTTTGAGATGCCTCCCAACTTGGAGAGGGAGAGGTCTCTCAGGAACAAGCACGCATCCGCTAATGAGGACGGCGTTACCGAAGATAGGAGGGGGGCATTTGATCTGAGGGGGCGTGGTTCGGCGATCGCCTCGGCGGAGATGGAAGCGGTCTGAGTCAACATTCGATGCCGCTTTTCGGAGAAGGGTCAAAATTTGACGCCTGTCTTTCTTCTGTTAATGCCCCAACGCATCAATCCGCGGCTGGTGCGGGATTTGTTAGGTCGGGGCAATTTGCGGAGGCCTCGCCTTTGTGCAAGGGGGTTAGGTTTCGTGCACACAATATGATTCCAATCGTTCAAAGGACTACTTTTTTTAGGGTCACCACATGATGGACGAGGCCCTTAGGGCGAGCAATTTGGAGGCGCAAACGGCCCTTTTCAAGGGCGAGAGACTCGAAGAAGAGAACGCCCGCCTGAAGAAGGGGGTCGAAGTGGCTTCTCTTCATGAAAAGGAATTGGCGCGGAATCAAGTGTCGCAGGTTCGCCGTGCGTATAGGCACAAAAAGCGTGAGTTCGCCTCGGTTGTGGCTGACCGTTCAGTTCAGTTTGCGGTGGACTTCGACCAGTACAAGTGCGCTCAACAGTCCTTTGGAGAGTACTGCGAATGCCGTGGTTCAGTGGGCGCCTTGTGGCGCACCCATCTTTCCAACTTCTCCTACGACTTCAAGATGGACAAAATGTCCAGCAATGTGAAGAAGTGCAAGGATGTGTGGTCTTTGATCCCGTCTATCGAAGAGAGTGTTCGAAGTCACTTGACCAAATTCCTGTTTCTTCAGATTCAGAGAAAGTCTGGGACACCGCTCGGGGCGATGAGGACCCGGTCGACCAAAACCCGGGACCGTTTATCG
This sequence comes from Anastatica hierochuntica, assembly GCA_900406275.1. NCBI lineage: Eukaryota > Viridiplantae > Streptophyta > Magnoliopsida > Brassicales > Brassicaceae > Anastatica > Anastatica hierochuntica. The sequence continues at coordinate 7,833 of OVAN01014363.1, read as the reverse complement.
CAGGCAACTTTTTGATCTCTGGCTATTTCGACTAGGATTCGTGAACGAGAAAATTTTAGATGTATAGGGAGCGTGTACCCTGTCTTAAGTGTGGCCAATCTATATCTATCGAGGTTGGCCATGTGTGGCTTCGAAACCCCGTCATCTTACGATTTTAGTGTTAATAAACGATGTTTTTCGATTTGATAACATACGAGTATTGCTGCGTAAGTGGAGACAGATTATGAGTTGTCGTCTCAAACCCATTCCTTGAAGTACCGCTACACTCGTTGTTTGTTTCGGGTGCGAGTTTTCGAGAGACTTAGTCTTTCTGATTTTTATAAACATGAATATAGACGAAAACACAAATTTTGGGATCTCGTATTGGTTAGATACTATGTCTTGAGATGTTTGAGACCAGTGTGTTGGGTTTAGGGCAAGACCTAGGTTTACTCTCAGTTTTAGGGCGAGCAATGACTAACTCCAGCTTACGTTTCTCATTTCGATTTCGTCTTGGTTCTGTTTTGATATTGAAGTTTGCGATAAGTTCTCGGCTTATATGACTTGCATCAATCGGGAACCGAGCATCTCTCCAAAGACAATTTTTAAGTCATCTGGAAGTACTAACCAAAACTTCGAATTTCTTTTGTAGCGCGCTATTACCTTAGTCGGATGTATGAGAACCCTTTCTTCGTGAAGAGCAGGTTAAGTTGAGTGATTAGTTCGTCCGTCGGGGCCAATCGACGGGTGCAAAATTGGGACAAGTACTTGTTCTTTTATCGGTAGGAGTTTGATAGTCTTGCGACTTTTTTTAGAAGTTTTAGATCGATTTCAGAATAATGTTTCTTAAAAATTCGCGACGTCTCGCTTTTTCAAAATTTTTTCCGTTCTGTGGTAGAGTGTGTCAATGAACACGTTATAGTCCAAATTCGTTAAGAAAGGTTTTCTCGTATGATTTCCGTTTTTGTGTTATACGAAAAATAAAAAAAATTGAAAGAGCAAAAATTTATTGCCGAGATCGGATCGAAATGATAAGACAGATTGTATGGTTAAGACAATGTTGGTGTTCGAGTTAATTGTTATCGTTTTATACGATCGATACGAAGTTTTTACGAAATGTACAAATCTATACGAGTATTGTCGCAAAATTTCAACGGAGATTCCAATCGAGACGAAACAAGAAACGCTTGAATCGAGATTTGAAGGAGTAGATGATCGGGAAAACGTGGTCTACGCGCCCGTTGGGCGTCCAGACGGTGATCTGGGCGCCCGTTCGGCGTCTAGACGGTGGTCTGGGTGCCCGTTCGGTCTCCAGACGGTGGTCTGGGCGCCCGTTGGGCGGCTAGACTTGTCGTTGTTCCTATCGCTCGTATTTTCAAAGCGGCACGGTTATCCGTCGTTTACGGTGACTTCTTATCGCTCTGAAACTCGTTTAATGAGGTTTCTCAGAGGTCTCGGATGTTGATTTCGTTATTCTCGCGTTTAGTTTCCCGCGAATGACTTGACTTTGCGAAATGGCCACTTATGGATTTCTAGATGCGGAGCTTCGACATTTGGTCGAGAGGGGATTGACTAGACGACAAGAGCCTCGGAATTGATAATCCTCTCACGATTTTAATTTTCGAAAGAGAGATGATGTTTCCGTTACACTTTTCCAAGAGTCCAGTTGCCCGGTGGGCGACTAGACTTTCGTGTCTGGTCGCCTATGGGTGACTAGATCTTTTTCGTGTTTCCGAAGCGATGCGATTATCCAATTTTTACGGCGATTCCTTATCGCCCCAAAACTCGTATCGCGACATCTTTGGGAGTTATTCGGAAGTCTTGGGCGTTGATTTGGATGTTACCGTTTTTGACCCACAGTTAGCCTCCCAGCTCGCAAGTTTTTGAAATAATTCCTGCGGTCGAGTGATGTGTGTTTAATCGGAATCTACGACCAAGAGTTCTTTTCCTCTCTCAAAAAATTTCTTCGATCATTTTATTACGGAAAATTCCGATAAGTATTTGAATGTGATACGATTGGGGTTGCGCCTCGTAAAGGCTGCCTACGTACCCTTGTAGAAGGGATCAAGCCTTTTGTAGTTCGTTCTTGATTTAAGGTTCATACGACCTGTTTTCCATTAAGACCTTTATGCTCTAGATGTGTATCGTGTAGAGATTGTCGAGCATATTGTTATCGATGTCATTTTGTATCGGGCCTTTGTCGACCTTGAGACTAGGCTATCTGCTTTTAGATTTGCGAAGTCGAGGATTATCTCCTTTTATAAACGTATGGGGTAGCCATACGCGGAGATGAGAGAAAGAATGTGAGTTGTCATCTCAATTCTAACGCTCTATAGATCGTGATACTTTTCGCTGTGTAAGATGAGAATACCCGAAGCCTTGTGACTGAGGAGTCTCATAAACGCGCAAATATCGACGAAGAGACATATTTTGGGATTTCGTATCGATTTGATATTATGCCTAGAGATTTTAAATACCAGTGTGTTAGGTTTAGTTTGATTTGGTGTAGAGTAAAAGTACGAGTTGGCATCTCGTATTTAACTCTTTTCATGGATCGTTCTATGTGTTGCTCGTTTGAGATGTTAAGAAGTTTCGTAAAATTTCTTAAGCATTTAGATATGAACGAAGACACATGTTTTAGGATCTCGTATCGGTTAGATATCATGCCATGAGATGTTAGAGACCACTATGCTGGGTTTAGGGCAAGACATAGGTTTACTCTTGGTTTTAAGGTGTGTGGTGACTAATTCCGGCTTACGTTTCCCGTAGCGATTTTAACCTGATTTCGTACCGATTTAACGTCCGCGATATGTTCTCGGCTTATACGACTTGTATGGTCGGAATCTAGCATCTCTCAAGAGAAAATTTTTAATTCGCCTGGAAGTGTTGACCGAAATTTCGGATTTCTTTTATAGTGCGCTATTATCCTAGTCAGATGTATGAGAGCTATCTCTATGAGATGGCTTGGTCTGTTTAGGACGTTGGGAGTTTGTTGTGACCAGCAACAAACTTATTTGTAGATATTACCTTTTATGAGTCTTTGCGAAGGATACGTATTTAAGGAGGTGTTTAGTGCAGATGACTATTTAGTCTTCCTAGATGGTGTTCTTATCGAGGAAGGTGTTTTTTCAAAAAACGTTCTTCGGGCGTCTGCGACGTCTCGCGATGCCGAAGATTGGTTTTTCTTTCGTATGCCACATAAAGTGCTTGAAATTTTCGTGGGCTTGAAGATGTATGGTGTCGCAAGGGTTCTTTTTTTATCCTTACGGCAGAGAAACGTTTTGTATTGTCTGCAGATGTCCACAGTCAAAACTATTTTTTTTGTTTGGATGTTAAATTGTTAGATTTTTTAGCGAGGAATTAAGACCAAGGGATTGTGTAAATTTGTCCCTGGGAATTAGCGACTTCCTTCACTGTGCTTTGCGAAGAGTCGGCCTCCGAGATTTATTTTGTGTATAGTTAACGACGTTTCGTATTGCTCTAGGAGCTTTGTTATGTGTTTGTCCTTGTATGCCACGTTTTATGGGTAACACGTTGCGGGCTTAAAGTGAATTGTGGAACATATTGAACTTGGTCGGTAGTCGACAAGTTTAAGTTTTTTGTTAGTCGTTTGGTGGTTACTACTAAATTTTGATATTAAGCATTTATCGTATGATTTCTTATTATGGGTTATACGGTAATCATTGCATAATCGTCACTTGGCATTTTTAGACAAATCGTGGATTGTCGTATCGCCGTCAAGTGATAGGATGGAACAATGGCCGCTACAAATGTTTGGCTTAGTCGGGGATGTTGCTGGTCAAGGATTAGACCATGGCATTTTCGTGTTAACATTAAGGTCATGTTAGTTTAGAATTGTCCTAAAAGAGATGTTGAATTCTGGTTCGGACTTTTATTAGAAGGTGTAATTGACCGAGGGCCGAGGAGCGTTTGTTGAGGTTGACGGGTCAAGTGGGAGGTTTCCGTGTTGAGATGACCAATGGTGTTAGAAAATGATTTTCCACTTTAGGTATCAGTTATACGATGAATGTTTCGTATAATGTTTCCTTCAGTCGTACGAAAATCATTTTATTTTTGTCTGATGAAGAGAAAGCCTAATAGGCTCAAAAAATAACCTTTGCGGGATGATTGCATTCTCGGACGTAATCGAGGGAAATAAAAGGCAGAAGCCAGCGAGACGCATGGCTAAAGAATGAGTTTTGTAAGATAGTAGTGTGAAGGATTAGACCATGGCATTTTCGTGTTAACATTAAGGTCATGTTAGTTTAGAATTGTCCTAAAAGAGATGTTGAATTCTGGTTCAGACTTTTATTGGAAGGTGTAATTGACCGAGGGCCGAGGAGCGTTTGTTGAGGTTGACGGGTCAAGTGGGAGATTTCCGTGTTGAGATGACCAATGGTGTTAGAAAATGATTATCCACTTTAGGTATCAGTTATACGATGAATGTTTCGTATAATGTTTCCTTCAGTCGTACGAAAATCGTTTTATATTTGTCTGATGAAGAGAAATCCTAATAGGCTCAAAAAACAACCTTTGCAGGATGATTGCATTCTCGGACGTAATCGAGGGAAATAAAAGGCAGAAGCCAGCGAGACGCATGGCTAAAGAATCAGTTTTGTAAGATCGTAGTGTGAAGAGATAAAGTTTAGTTTGTCCGTTGGGAGACGAGTGATATGACTTTGTTTTTAGCTATACGCAAATTGTCCAAAACACTTCTTCGTAAAACATGATACTTCTGTTTCCGAAAGTTTCTTCGCATAACTTGGTGTTGCTAAACGAAGGATGTTTCACATAAGTTTTAGGAGAAGGAAATAGCATAGAAGTAAAAGGATGTGTTGTCCGCAAATTACTTGTAATGCTCTCAAGCGAGGTCTAGGTTCTTCTCATTCTTGTTTTCTTATCGCAAAGTCGTTTTTAATTATACCAATCTCATTTTTTTCATAGGCTCGAAAGTAAAAGATGATCGTTTTTATGAGGCATCGCATTGCCTAAATGATTTTCCGTCTACTGCTGTAAGAGTTTTCTTTGTCGAGAGCGTTTTCTTGATGCCGAGACAAAAAATTTTGAAGTATGGGAGTATACGAGTATTGTATACGTACCTACTCCCTCCTTTTTTTATGAAAGAAAACGGTTGAACCGATATTTTGAAGGGTTGTGTACATTTTTTCTTTCGAAGATTGGATTAATCGACAATCTAGGTCGATTTAAAGACGACGCTAGGATTCTGACTTGGTGGGTTTCAGGTTGACGACTAGGAATATGTTTGTTTCAAGAAAATTGCTCGGAACGAATCGGTTTTAAGATGACGTTTGCGTCTCTAGTTATTTCTTTCTTTAGGAACCGAGCTGAGTATGCGTGGCGAGCGTTTCTCGGTTTTCCGAGAGTTTAGATCAGTTTGCAAGATATGCCTGAACAATCACGGGACAATAAATCGATATTGGAAAAAATGCCTAACACTTAGTTCGCTAGATTATCGGCCTAGATTCTAAGTTCCCTAAAGTTTATGGCAATCTTCGAAGCGTTTTTATTTCTCAGCACCTCTTCTCCGTTTTATTTGCTTGTTTCCCCTTCCTCTTTTCGTATTTGTCTACCGCTTACGGATAACAAGAATATTTATCCTTACTTCTTCGATCTGGGCTCCATTACCCGTATCATTGGTTTTGCGAAAAATGAATAAGTATCTCGTTGAAAGTCTTTTGGCGTTTACGTGTAGCCAAGGGAGACTAGGAGATGCAAAAGGCGATCGGGGAGAATTGTTGGATGTTGAGGCTGTGGCGAGAGGTCAAGGGAAATGAGGAAAACTAGAGAGGATAATGAGACTCTGGAGAGAGACTGATAGGCGAAGTTCACTTTTCAGCTCTCGCTCCATCTCTTTCCTACTTTGAGAGTTTTTTTTGTTCAATCTTGTTTGACTTTACGAATGATGTTTCGTAAAATATTTTCAAATTTAATCCTTTGAAGGTTATTCCGTAAAGTGTTGTCGAACTTAATTCTACAAAAGTTGTTTTGTAAAATGTCGTCGAGGTTCAATTTTACGAAAGTTGTTCCGCGAAATACTACCTCGTTTCACTTTGCAAACAATGTTCTGTAAAACACTATCGCGTTTAATTTTACGAAAGTTGTTTCATAAAATGTTATCAAGCTTAACCTTATGAAAGTTATTCCTCAAAATGTCATGAGTTTAGTTTTACGAACGTCGTGTTGTAAACATGTTTTCGAGTTTCGGAAAACTCACATTTTGCGGCTGCTCCATAACTTAATTATCGCGATTTATTTTACCAAGAAATTTCTCATTTCTGCAAAATCTTAGGTTTAAGAAATTTTAGTAGTGAGGGATATGATATCCCGTTTTGCTTAGTTTAGTCTTCGTGAGCCGTTTTAGGTTTCAAGTGATTCAATAGAGACCAACTTCGTTCCTTCTAAAATTATTCGAAAATAATACAATAGTGGGGAATAGGCAACACGATTTACCGTTCTTCCATTTCCGCGAGTAATCTAGATTTTCTCTGTGATTTCGGGAGGTTGAAGCGATTTTTATTTTTCCGAAAAGTTTTCAGAAAACGTCTTTTGGTCAAACCCTTATGCGCTGAGATTTCTCCAACTCGGCAATGAGACAAATCTTACGGGGTTTGATAGATTTTATCGTTGCCTTCTCTGTGTAGACTAAGAAATAGCAAGCTCATTTTGATGCTCTTCCCATGGCGAAATGTCGCGACTAGATTTTCGATTTTGTTGAGCACTATGGCGTTTGCGCAAGTGTTGGCCATAGGTGCAGTGAATGGAGTTTTCCGAGCCTCTTCGAGGAGTCTGTCGATCTCTGCTGCGGCATTGGTCGCGTGATTGATCTGCAACTTTACCGCTTTGACATCTACCGCAGTTTTTGCGATGTAGTCGCGGAGATCGCGAATCTCGTCGAGATTGTCGCAGGTCTTTTTTGAGACGGTTGGCGCCTCTTGTGAACGGCTCCTGCCTGCTCCTCGGCTTGTTTCTCTTGCTCTACCAGAAGATATTTTCTCCTTCTTCCGTCATGGGTTCACTGAGTTGAGAATCCTTTCATGTTGCGCGACCCTTAACCCTTCTTGGGTGTACGTCAGCATCTTCATCCGTGGAATCGGATTGATCTTTGAAGTCTAGGTCAATTCGCTCTACTCCGTTATCCTCCGATTCCTTTTCAGGATTTTTGGGATCTTCCATGTTATTCTGAGGCACGACAAAGGTGATTACATCGGGGCTTCGTTCCGATGGATTTTCTTGCGCGTCTGGATTAAGCCGCGCGGAGTGGCGAAGTCGAGTCTTCTTCCGCGGAGTCTGGTAGCTCCATGCGGAAGAATAGTTCTAGTCCTTGCAGTTAGGGTTTCATCCTGTTTAGCAAGAGAGCTAGTCAGTTAGTGTGTTCAGCCGACTTCTATTCGAGAGTCGAGAAAATCTTTTTGATCTCCTCGGACGCCGCGGTGTTTGCGTCAGCGTTGACCGCGGTGTTGTTCGTTTGTTCGTTAGGGTTTCAACCTGTTTAGCAAGAGAGCTAGTCAGTTTGTGTGTTCAGCCGACTTCTATTCGAGAGTCGAGAACATCTTTTTTATCTCCTCGAACGTCGTGGTGTTTGCGTCAGCGTTGACCGCGGTGTTGTTCGTTTGTTCGTTAGGGTTTCAACCTGTTTAGCAAGAGAGCTAGGCAGTTTGTGTGTTCAGCCGACTTCNGAACATCTTTTTGATCTCCTCGAACGCCGCGGGGTTTGCGTCAGCGTTGACCGTGGTGTTGTTCGTCACCGGAATGTTTTCAGCGTCGTTATTGGCACTATTGTCGTCATGTTGATTGTTCTGATCGTCTGTAGTCATGTTCGATCTAGCATTTTGC
>OVAN01014362.1:0-12096 GCA_900406275.1 Anastatica hierochuntica | reverse complement strand
CTGTAATTAATATTATAACTATATTATTATAACACGTAATATATTATAATATTAATAAAATATTACGTGACTATTATTATTAAATTTTCTAAACACGATATATTATTATAATTATTATTATTATTATTATTATAAAAACAGAAAACTATTTTTAAATACTTACGACCTAAAAAATCAAATTTAGGTGGTTGCCTGCGATGCAATCGGCTAGGATTGCTATAATAATATAGATATTGTTGGCAATTATTATTAATCGATGTTATCTTATAAAAACATAAAAAGTTATAATAATATTAGAATAATATTGTTACAGTTCGTGACTTCAGTTCACCATGCAATCGGCTAGGATTAAATTTATTAAGTATTTATGTTATTAGTTTTATAACTATATTATTATAACTATATTATTCTAATATTTAAATAATAATATAGAAAAGAGCATATATAAAAAATACATGAAAAATCGTACGTATTCATCCGATATGACCGCTTCAAGTGAAGTTCCACGTCTATGAGTTTTCTTCCAAACATTCAAAATGCGGACATTAAGCACGAAATCATTGTAAAGGACTTTGATTTCGACAACATTGTTAACATTCATCATTAGTAGTGTTATTTTTATTATTGGTTGAGTGATTTTTTTGTATGGATATGAGTAGTTATACTTGTTCTTAGAACTATATATATATATATATATATAGAGAGAGAGAGAGAGAGAGATATATAGAAAGTTAGTCGATTAGAGTTTTCGAAATTATTGTATTTGGTATACTAATTTAATGTAATATCTAAATTAAATAGATGAAATAAATACTTACTATATAATTCAAATGAGAAAACTCTTTTTAAGGAATATAAGTTTTATAATCACCCAAATCGATTCTATTAATTTATATTCATTTTGTATATCTATAAAGAATCTTTTGAGGGGACCGTTGCATGTATTTTAGAACCCTGAAATAAAAAATATAAAAGTTAGTATTATTAATAACTATAATATATATACAAAATATTAATAATTACAAAAGAAAGGAAATGGAAAATATTTCAAGGTCTGTGTAAACATAATTCCGATCAACATATTATTACGATTCTTTAAAATCGTCTAGCAAACCACACACATAATTTTGGGTGAGAATTATGTGTCTCGGTGAGAACTTATTATTGAGTCGATTTATAATTGTATTAATATTTGAAAAGGTTCAGTGAAAATTTATTATTATATAAATCAATATGAGATCATCACGCCAGCTTTTTCATTTATTATAGATTTGAAAGAATGAATGCAATATAGAGATATATATAAAAATATCGAAAAGAAGTAATACCTTTTGATCAGCTAAAATAGCTTCGAGAGGTTCACCAGATGAAGAAGATTGACGCCAAACAAGAAGCACTTTCACATTAACACTCCAATTACTCCGTACGAGTGGTTTGAGATCCTCGACGCAATCAATAAATAATGAAGACATGATTTTTAAAAAAATTGTAAGGTAGATTCGAAATTTTAATATGCAATAGTCAAGTGAGAACCACCCATAATTATACTTCTAAATTAAACTTGGTAGGTAAGACAAACTAAATATTATGTCCTTAATTATGTTAGTAATTTCCATTTTCCATATTAAGTTGACCGAAATTAATATAAATAATAATTGTATGTAGATATTTCCTTATTCATATATACATTTCCATAATTAATCATTAAGGAAGATTTACATAATTGAATTTCTATATTGTTAGACATTAAGTAAAATTTAAAAATGGAGTATTTAAATTATTTTTTCAAGAACTTTGAAAGTCAAGAGAAATTAATAAAAAAAACAAAATATTCCCATTATTTTTTTATACGATGTATTTTTAATTCAACAACTTTTTTCAAGGACTTTGACTTATTAATTCAACAATATAAGAAACCATCTTATATTAATATAATCCTTTTAAAATTCGGAGAAATTGTTTTTTTGAATTTCAACCTTTATAAACAATTTAAATTTTGTAGGAATTGTTTTTTTGATTTATTTTTTCTCAAACTTTTATAAATTTTATAAAATTTGGAGAAACTTTTTTATAGTCCTTTTAAAATTCAGAGAAACTTTTATTTTGAATTTTAACTTTTATAATCCTTTTAAAATTCGGATAAATTTTTTTTTTGAATTACTTTTTTCCTAACTTTTATAAATTTATAAATTTCGGAGAAACTTTTTTTTTGAATTCCAATAAAATAGTTACTATTTTTTTAGTAATTGCATATTTATGAGTAAATGTATAATTATGATAAAATCAAAATTGATATGAATTGAATAATTTAATGTTTGACAATTAGGTTAAGAATTTTAGATTTAAGAAGGATGTTTGGGAAATTATTTAAAATAGTTTATGGTTATTTATTTATTTTAGAGGTGAATTAAATAAATCAAAATTAAATTAAAAATGAAAATCATAAGATCGAACACAATCCAAAACATAAACCAAAAATTTTGAAAGTTACAAAAAAAACTAAAAATCTTGATATGAGTATAATAGGGGTTTTCAACTTTACACCATTATCCTCAACATGAAGTAATTAGATCATTACGAATACAAAAAGTATATTATCGACGTGATGTCGATGAGTTATGGAACCAGAAAAAAACTAAATTGTCGAAATGTTTAATTTTATATCATTCTTGGATTTTCAACATAAGTTACAAGGATCACAAATAAATAACAAAAAGCTACAACAACAATCAAATATCAAAAGAAAAACACGAAACCTACGATCTAATAAAACTCTAGTAACTGGCGAAGACATCAAAGAAGTTGCATGGGCGGAAGATACTTAACATTGCCGCATGGAGAAAGACCTTGGTGATAACATAAGGGCATTTGCAACGATGATACACTGTTGGAATCTTTAGAAAAAATTATTTATATATATTTATTACTATTTTTTTTGCCAAATTAAAAAAAAAAGCTGACCAATCGTGGACCGTCACGTGTCAATGGAGCCCGCAAACAGTGACGAAACTCTTCACGGATAGATCCTTAGCTAAAGAAAATAAGGATTGAATCCTTATTTTAATGTGGGCCCCACATATATTTTTATTATTTTTTTTCTAGGTTTTTGGGTTAAAGGTTCAGAGAGAACGCGCGTTGGAACTGCTCTAAGTCTGAACTCTATAGAAATCGGCTTGCCAAAAGTCCGGCTCCAAAAGAATCCACATTTATCTTTGCTTTTCCAACTTTAGTTTTAATATATATCTTAACCACGTGACTTCATTTTTCAAATTATCACTTACATGGATGATGCATTATGTGATTTGTTTTTGGTTAGCTGAGATATTCATGGTAGAGACTCCTAGAATTACCTTGGAACAAGCAGATTCATAAAATTCAATATGAATATTAACGAGATTCAAACTTGTGAACGAGGACAAAATCTATTTCAAGGAAATCTTCAATGACTCGACAACGCCGACCATACCACATTTAACGATTATTAACAGCTACAATGCAATACTCCAAAAGAAAAATGATCTGAAATAGATAGCATGGGTCCACTAACTCACTATTGATANTTATTATTATTTTTTTTTTTTTTTTTTTTGCATCTAGTGATTTTAATTGAGAATACAAACCAGATAGATAGTTCAAAGCCAACAAAGGTGATAAACTTTTCCGGAGCCAAAAGCTGGCGAGGTACATTATATCCCCAGAGCCAAACATCGATACAGAACTTCACCGTAAAATAAGATGACAAAATAACCCAAATAAGACGATAATCAAAAAATTTTAAACTAATTTTTTTGGAGAAAAAAATACTTGTATAATCAAATACTTTTAATAATGTCTCACACATATACAAAATAAAATAAAAAAAACAAATTTATACAACCTCCGACTTTAGTTTCTTTATCAAAATCGTAAATCACGTTTTTCCGTCAAAACCTCGAAATTCCATGTTTTCCGTCAAAATTGCAAAACTCATTTTCCATGATGAAAAAATTACCGCCACCGAAGTCTTTTTTTTTTCTTTTCAAATGAACAATTAATGTAAATTTTTTATTCCCAACCCATAATCATTTTCATTTTGTTTTAGGATTTTATGTATCATTTTATATATGGTACTAGAAAATAACTAATGTATATTAGAAAGAAAAAGAATCAATTTTTTAAAAATTTTTGGAATAGACGAGTCGGAGAACACATAAACCTGTCAAATGCAAGAGAGTGTCAATGGTCATGTCATATTTTGTCTCTCCTTTGGCTCCACCTTCCATCATTTCTTCACTTGATTTGTTCTTTAGTTTGAAAACTTATTTTTTAGGGTTCCCCAAGTTCTTTAGATCTCAATTGCTATTTACCATTTCACTATCAATTTAATTAATCTATCAACCCCTTTCAAGTGATACCACAAATATAAGGGCCAATTGGATCTATTGAAAAATCGTGAAATCGATCGAGATGAAGATTGAGATATAAAAATATCGAGAAAATATGTTAATATCTTAGAATAGAAAATTTATCATTATGTAGAAATATATTTTTAATATTAAAATTTATCCTAATTTAAGAAATTAAATTTAGTTAATTTGTCTATATAAACGATTGTACTTGAACACTTATTTTTATGACATTCTATTATTATTTTCCTAAATACTTTTGTGTTCTTGCACTTATCAAATTTATCATGATCTAATGTGTCTTATTTTAATTAACTTAATTTATTTGAACTGTATGAATCACTATAGAAAAACACAATTCTTGTCATCGACAAAAGAGTGTGAAATTGGTCGCAATCATTAGTGATGCAGTAGTGACCGTTTTTGGCGGTCGCAAATTTCAAATAGTCGCAAATAAGAATTTATTTTGCGACGACGTTAATACTAATATTATGGGTCGTAAATAAATGACGCTTTCGATACAACTTATAACAGTGAAACATTAGAGGCAATAGTTAGACTGTGTTTGTAGTCTTAATTTAGAGACCCTAAGGTAACGATATTATGGTAACATTTTACTGATTATAGGGAGACGACATGTTTAGTCATAAATTACATACTATTTTGTGAATATTTTATAGACTACGTTGTGACTTTATTTTATAATTTAGTTTAGGTTTAATAAATTTAGAAATCTAAAAGTGCAAAGTAATTAATACAAAGCTAAGTTAAATTCATACAAAGGTTCAAATATAACTAAATGTGTTTGTCCTAAACCTGATTTGCGTTAAACAAAACACAACCCAACCAAAAAACCATTCTAAAAAAAATCAAGTCATATTACACATAGTGAGTAGAGAGAGAGAGAGAGATCATTATCAGTTTGATGAGTCAGTTGGGTTCGCTGCAGGAGGGTCTATCGGGTTCGCTGCTGCACGGTTTGTCGCGTTCACTGCTACACGGTCTGTCGCGTTCGCTGCTGCCGTGATTTGTACTTGTGTCTCCATATATGTTGCAATTTCCGGATCTTTGTTCTTTAAGAACTCCACCAGCATCTCCAAACTTACGAGCCAGCTTTCGCGTTGAGCATTTTCCACTTCTTGTTTAGCGATTTTCTTTTGAGCAGCTTCAGTTTCTCAGTAAGCCCACATACTTGCCCACAACGTTTTGCCAATCCATGGTGGCCTTTCCCCATTTCGTTTGACTTGACTCACAATACCCTTCATCCTTTTCTTTACGATTTTGAAGAATTCTGCTTTGAAAATCTCTGTAATTTCCATGTCCCAATTGTACTACCTCTACACAAAAAGAAAGTTAAAAAAATTAGAATTTGATCATAAATCAGGAATTAAAACAAAACCAGAATCTGATTCTACAACCAAATCAGAAAGCAGACTCAAAAAAAAACCCAAAAACTAAAAATCATACTTAAGATAAAACCATAATCAAGACCAAACACCATAAGAAAGCCCAAACAAGCTAAATTGAGACTAACAAAGTTGAACAATGTAACAAAAGCAGACATGAAACAATCACACATCAAGACCATAATAAAAGCTATTTGGAAACATTGAACAAAAATTTGCAATACTTATATCAAAGAGAATCAGATTGTACAATAAAATCAGAAATAAGACATGATCAAAACAAAAACCAGAAACTAAATATCTACATTATAAATTATCAAAACCAGACAATGCAATTTAAAACTAGACATCAAAAATATACTGCAAAAGTTCAGAAATAGCATTCTTGAATGTTGACAGGCGTGATCTTCCAGCTAAAGTATGGACCATCAAATTTCCTCCGAAAGATTCCAGCAATCTCTCGGACCAAACTCCCTTTTTGACGATTGAACCTGCCAAAATAAAAAGAAGATATGAGATGAAATATATGACTCAACAGACACGATTTCAACATCTATGACTCAAAATATAAGACTCAACCGACACAATCAACAAACACGATTGCAACAGTTTCAACATCTAAGACTAAACAAGACACGATTACAACACACTCAACATCTAAGACTAAACAAGATTGGACATATGACTCAAAAGACTCAACATCTAAGCCTCAAACAAGAGTCTACAATGAATCAACAAGCCTTAACATTTAAGACTCGGCAATGACTCAAGGCCAAAACATCCAAGACACACACACACACACACTCACACACACACGCACACGTACACACGTACACGCACACGCACACACACACACATATATATGTACACATTTTAAAAGTTGAAATTAGCTAAGATAAATGGTTCGTAATTTTGATATCTCCTTGATGAGCGGACGTCCACGATGCGTCCTTCTCTTCTTCGAGTTCCCGTCTCAATTGTCGGATCAAACCATTCACAGTAAAATAGAGTGATCTTTAAATTTAAAAATCCTGGGTACTGGAGTTCTATTATGTTTGACACGATCCCATAAAAATCATCTTCTTCTGACTCATCTGAATAATTTTGGCCACGGACGCATACTCCATAATTCATAGTTCTTTTCGTGAGTCTGTGATCCCGTGTGTGAAAAAAATACCCTCTTTTGAAATACATAAGTCAAGACTTGACTTTATTTTCAGGACCTTCCACTAGTTCATGAACCCAAGAAGGAAAATTTTCTTGATTTTTCATGGTGTTCACCTTTATGCGCAAATGTCAAGTTAGAGTATCGTGTGTGAGACTACTTTGTGATGCACTTTGTAATGTATGCAAAGAGTCGTGATTATGTTGCTTATTTGTGACTATTTTTACACTTTCTTTGGTAGTCACGTATTTGCGATTATTTAGCCTCCATCTTATTGGTAGTCGCTAATTCGTATGAAAACATTCACAAGTTGGTTACATCTATTTGTGACCACATTTATGGTCACATAATGTAGTCGCAAAAATGGTTTTCCTCTAGTGAATTTAGACAAAAAAATAAGTTCATATGAATTAGCGGACAAAAACAGTGTTCACCATGACAAAATAACCTAATTTTGCATAGAGTGTTTATGGACAACATTTTTTCGTATCTTAAAAGTGTTTCCTGGATTATCATGAGAAAGAAACAATAATATACAAAAAAAAATAATATTAGTTTGAATACCCGATGATTCAAAGTCCCCTCAAACTATCCATAATCAGATTCTTAGGTGTTGAATGGAGACCACAGAGCGGGATGACTTTCTAGGTTTTTTTTGAAAAACGTCACTCATTCATCAATCAAGGTGAACTGTGTGTATTTCTTTTCTTTTATCTATCTTATTAAAACAGAAGTACAAAAACCTTTTAATGTGTGATTTTTAAAACTGCACATGTTTTAATTTTTCTTATTAAATGTACCTAATAAATTAAAATAAATCTAATTACTCCTTAACATATATCATCAAACATATTAGAATATACAAATATTCTTTTCACATAATCACTATCAAAATTGTGAACCAACCCAATTTGAAATCATTATTTTTCACCATATTTAAATATAGTTTATTTTCAAATTTAAAATATATCCATAATTTTTTTTTAAATGATTATATTGTAATATTTTTATTTTCTAAATAAAATTTGTTACAATAGTTTAAAAAAATATAAAGTGATAAAATTAAGAAAAACCTATAAAATTAAAAAATAATTTCTGTAAACTGTAAAAATTTAAGTTTAGTTATTTTGATGTTTTTTAAAAATTATTTTGACGGACTTTTACGGTATTCCGAGTATTAGGAATTATCCGAACTGAACTCTGATAAGGAATTTTATTTCTTTCAAGTTTAATCCCGAACTAAACTCCTAAGCCTCAAGATTAAGGCTAATAGTTGTAGTAAATGGGTTATCGAATCCACGAGAATTAAAAATCAACACATTCAATCTATAAGTTTTTTCAATTAATCTAGACTAACCATGAAAAGTGATTTTGGAAATTAAACAAATCAAAACAAGAAAATGAAACAAAGACAAGAACAAAGTAGTGATATGAGGATTCAAATTAAAGATGGAAGCATGCAATTCATGAATTAAGAAAATAACTAGATAGTCTAGATGATACTTAGATGCAAGGGCTAATCATTCAAACACACCATTCAAGGACAATGCGACAATCAATTAATCCATTCCCATGGAATTAATCCATCTAATGATCTAAAATTGGACCAATCTCCCGATGACAATTTAGGGATCATTATTCAATAAGCACAAGCCTAAACATCCACTAAACAACTTAGACAACTATTCCCATAGGCTAAGATTGAGTAGCAATCATAAGGTTCTCTTGGAAATTTCATCGAACATCTTCCGGGTGTGAAATTCCTAGGATCTAGATTTTGATTAATCAATTAAAATCTAGCAATAAACACTCTTTAATAATGTGAATCTAATAAAAATAAACCCTTAACATCATAATAAGCACCTAGATCTAATCTAATCTACTCAACCCATGAATCAAAAGATAGATCTACTCACTAATCATGGATTCAAAACATGTAAAAACATGAATAAAAACTACGATCATGATAGCAAAGAAGAAAGAAGCAAGAAAGAAGCAAAATTTAATAAAAAAACACCAAGATTCAACAAGGGTTTTGATTAAATCCTCAAAGAAGCAAAGAGAAATAAAAAAAAACTAGGTTTAGAAATGTTTAAGATTGTATTTATAGTGTAAAGGGTCGAACCGGGTCGATCCGGAACAAACCGGGTCGGACCCAAGGCTTTTGAACCATTCCAGGAAAATGTGGAGCAGGCACACCTCCTTATAAGTGATGCATAGGTCGAGTGATTTCCTCTGCTTTCTGTGTCAGATGTAAGGAGCAGGCACAACTCATTCTAAGTGATGCATAGGTCGAGTGATTTCCTCTGCTTTCTGTGTCAGATGTAAGGAGCAGGCACAACTCCTTCTAAGTGATGCATAGGTCGAGTGATTTCCTCTGTCTTTGTTCCAGGAAAATATAGAGCAGACACAACTCCTTCTAGATTGTGCGCATGTCCTTCTATGTTCGTCCAAGCTCCAAATCTCCTATCTCTTTCGTTCCACTCTCGTTTTCAAGCACCAAAACGCTCCTCAAACTCCACTCCTCAAGATAGATCTCCAAGAACCTGAAAAGACAATAAAGAAATGCAATATGCAACACTAAATGCACCTAAAAATCTAAATGATCAAAGCGAGCCAAATGTGTCTAAACCTAAGGCTAAAACTTCTAAAATGAGCTAAAATGAGACTACAAATACCACAGATTAATTCTAAAAACCATGCAATTTGTAAAAAATATCAACTCCCCCGGACTTGACTCTTGCTTGTCCTAAAGCAAGTAAGCAAAGGTCAAACCGAGAAAGTAGTTTGAAGGTGGGGGACTCATAGCCTAAGAGATATGCGAAGAATCCTCAATCAAAGTCCTTAGAAAGATGTAACATATAGAAAAAGTCGATTCTAGTCTTTTGTACTTCGCCATAACGTTTCCAAGCCCCAATTTACTCTAAGTTCCGTGACTAAAGCAAACTCCTACTATCAACTCATTCGACTCTTCAACATTCATTCATTTTCGATTAAGCGCAATCTCACTATGGACAATGAATTAAATCCGTTTGGCTAGGTGAGAAAAGGGTCAAAGAAGTATCGATTAAGGAGGTTTTGTAAACTTTATGATTTTAGTGGTTCACTCATCAAAAGGTGTAGTGTAAGACATTGTGTAAAAGCAAGGGAGAGAGGAACAATTGACGCATACAAAGAATTAGCTTCCACTAACATTCCCAATCCCCTTGTCTATCCTAGTTTCAATCCTAATGTTAAACATTCCAATTCTCAACCACAATTAAGTTTATCTTTCTTTTAAGCACATACTCATTTTCTTTTCTCTTTGTACATAACACTCTAAGGATTTTTACTTCTAGCTCTTTTCTTTATTTTTAGAATACAATCTTCAAATCTCTTTTCCTTATCTCTATTTCTTTTCTTTCTTCACTTCCTTGTGGATTTTAAAAATATTTTAGATTTCACTAGAGCTAACTTTGTCCTTAACTTTTCTTTTCAACTTAGAGTGCTATCTCTCTTTTTTCTTTCTCTTTCGACTTTTCATTAACACCATCCCAAAATCCTCAACTCTTTCTTGAGTTTCTACATATCCCTTCCTATCTTTACTAGCCTTAAAGCGAGGCTAGATCTATAGAAGCATTTTCTTTGTCGTTCTTCTACTTACAAGATTTTTTACATGTGTACATTTTAAAGAAAAGGCCTCACTCAATAGAAATTAATGAGAGTCTAGAATGAATGGCTTAGGGCTTAGGGGAATGATACCATCTTAAAAATGAAGATGGCCATTTGGATTAATAAAAGAGTGTTTGAAATTGGTTTTTAATCCAAATGCTTATGAAAATCCACGATTTAGTATTCAAAGTCCCTAGTGAGAAAAATAATGTCAAAATTTTAAGTCCAAATTCACCAGAGTCAAACGAGTTTTCAAGTTGGTTTTACTAAAGTAGAATCTTTCAAAAGGGGGAGTTCTAGTTATGGATTTTTCACTTTTTTGTTTCGGCTCAAGCTACATGCTACGTCTAACAAGGGTTTTGATTGATTCCCTCAGCATTAGCCACTTACAAGGTGATTAAATCATTTTCCCCTATGCAATATGCGAATGAACCTATATGCTTCTAAGACTCGATCTTAAAGACAAGATTATGTAAAATGCAACTATATGCTTTCTTTTTGTGTGTTTTCAAAAATTTTCGATTTTTTTTGGTTTTTTCTATGTCTTAGCTATTAACAATGCAAGCTAAGCTATATGAGATTCAAAGAAAGGAAAATAGTGACAAAACAACCAAGAAAGGAGATTAGTAACCATTCTTCTCCCCCGAACTTATTCATCACCGTCTCGGTGATTGAATAAAATCCGACGATTCAGCTATTTTGGTTACTTAATATTAATATTATATAAGTTTCAGTTATTTTGGTTAACCGCTTAGTGTTCGGTTTGATTCGGTTAATTTGGTTTCGTTTCATTCAGATTAGTTTTTTATTCGGTTCGTAACGGTTCGGTTCGGGGTCAGGTTAGATTCGGTTCAGACTCAGAATGGCTCGGTTCGGCTTCGGTTCAAAATAGTTCAGTTTGATTCTTGAAATTTTTGTTCCATTTGGATTATTTTTTTATTCGTTTCGGGCTCGGTTCAGTTCGGAACAGTTCGGTTCCGTTCGAGAAATTTGCCTACCCCAACTCGTAGCTTAAAATTTAGGACCCATTTGAGTTTTACACGGTTCTAGTTCGGTGAAATACTTTCTATTGTGAGTTGGTTTTTGAATCTAAATATTTTGTCTATCTGATAATTTTTAAAATGATTAAAATCAATGTACATAGACAAAAATCGCACATAAAATGGTATACCACATCTAAAACTATGCGGGTAATACTGTTATGAACTTTTTTATGAGAAAGTGTACCACACTTTGAGTTTCTAATTTTTTATTTATTTATTTGGTAATCTATCTAATTAAAAGTTGCTAATTGAAGATTTTAAGAGTGTCCACGTCAGACTTTTAGAAAGGTCTCATATGCTGCCACTTGAGCGTCCTAAATCCCTTATTCTGGATTTCGTAAATCACAGCTTGAAACTTCTCTCTACAAAAAAAAAACATCCAAGTATATCCAATTGTCTAAGAAACCTTTTGATCTTCTCCTACCTAAAGCTCTATTTTCCTCTTT
>OVAN01014361.1:7500-12096 GCA_900406275.1 Anastatica hierochuntica | reverse complement strand
ATAACTGCGGTTCGTGTTGTCAAAACGCCTATAGGAGGAGAGAGGTCTGGTATGAGAGAAACACGATTACCGCGAGAGACGTTCAGGGACGGATGAGTAGCCATTCTACGGTGCCAAGCGCTCTTCGAATGAGAAAAGTCCGTCCCGCAAAGAGAAAGCGTATTTTCCGACGAGTGAAAACCCGACGAATGTACGTGAACGTCTCTCAAAAGGGAATAACAGCGGTTCGTGTTGTCAAAACGCCTATAGGAGGAGAGAGAATGAATTCTGGGTTTGTGTCGCTTCCCTGACAAAAGAGTCGACCTTCTGGTGCTTGGGATGGTTAGCCGAAAACGCTCTGCGCGAGTAAGTGCCTTCCCTCGGTGTGACATCGGCGCGTCCATGTACGTAAGTCGCACGCGATCCGTGGGATTCATGGTCCGTATTTTTCGTTCCTACCCGCGGTGTCGCCAACCAGTCGAATGTGCTTCTAGCTGAAATATTTCCGGTAGTCGCGTCCTGAGGCAAAATCACGCCGCACAGAGCAAATGGACGCACGAAGGAAGTACGTAAGCTTACGCACGACAAGTCCGAAATCCCGCTGTGTTCGTAGTAGCGAGCGTCCCGTTTCGTATCAGTCGTTTGTGGTGCACGCAATGGAGACCGAGGGGGTCCTCCTGGATTGGTAGTCGGCGGCGAGCGAAGCCTAGTAGCTCCCGTCAAAACACTCTCCGAGCGATGAATGCACTCCGCCGCGCCCACGAAGGAAGGAAAATCTTTGATTTACCGGCCCGAGTGGTTCTTGCGGTTGAAAGCTTCGAAACAAGTTGGACGTGAACGGAACAGCGGCGTGGCGCGGGCACCCTCACAAGGGGTGTTCGTACGGTCACGTTATCGAAAAGCGCCTCCTCGACAGCTCGTCCGCGGCCCTCTGTCGCTTCTGTCACGGCCGCCCAAAGCGGACAATCGATCAAAACTATTGCTTCCAGAGGGAAACCTCACAAGGAGCTTCATTGACTCCCTGCTCACCGAGCGAAAGTATTACAGAGCACGACTTACCTAAGACGAACGGTATTCTACCGAAGAGTCGGACGGAGAAGTTTGAATCTGAAAGAAAGGGTGCCCGTCGCGGACCCTAAAATAAAGAAAGACGTGTCTCTCGGAGCGCGGGCGAAAAAGGGGGATTGAAAGACATCGCCCGAGGTAGCCCAGTGCGCCGGAGGGCGTCGCTTGTTTTACCCGTGGTGAAGGGCCGGCAACACGGCGAGCGCTCCCTAGTGGCGGACGTGCTCTCCTGCGCTGTGAAGCAATTCTCACGGTAAAACGAAATAAAATTTCACGCTGAGTCTGGGACTCTTTCGGGGCTTGACCCGGGGTCTATCTCAAACAGACGCTCACGAAGCCCCTCGCGGGTGGACGACAGCTACCTGGTTGATCCTGCCAGTTATCATATGCTTGTCTCAAAGATTAAGCCATGCATGTCTAAGTGCAAGCCACATTAAGGTGAAACCGCGGAAGGCTCATTATATCAGTTATGGTTCAATAGATCGTACTTCAGTTACATGGATAACTGCGGAAATACTGGAGCTAATACATGCCAACAGAGTCCCGACCGGAGACGGAAGGGACGCTTTTATTAGATCAAAACCAATCGGTGGTTTCGGCCATCGTCTACTTTGGTGACTCTGAATAACTTTGGGCTGATCGCACGGCCTTCGTGCCGGCGACGCATCTTTCAAATGTCTGCCTTATCAACTGTCGATGGTAGGTTCTGCGCCTACCATGGTTGTAACGGGTAACGGGGAATCNGAGAGGGAGCCTGAGAAACGGCTACCACATCCAAGGAAGGCAGCAGGCGCGCAAATTACCCACTCCCGGCTCGGGGAGGTAGTGACGAAAGATAACGATACGGGACTCATCCGAGGCCCCGTAATCGGAATGACTACACTTTAAATCCTTTAAGGAGTATCAATTGGAGGGCAAGTCTGGTGCCAGCAGCCGCGGTAATTCCAGCTCCAATAGCGTATATAAAAGTTGTTGCGGTTAAAAAGCTCGTAGTTGGATCTGTGTCCCGCACCGTCGGTTCACCGCCCGACGGTGTCAAACTGACGCGATGCGGGACGTCCTGCCGGTGGCGTGTCTAGCTGGCGGCTTTCGGGTCGTTGGGCGGCGCCGATTCAATCCTGTCGCGGTGCTCTTCATTGAGTGTCGAGGTGGGCCGGCACTTTTACTTTGAACAAATTAGAGTGCTTCAAGCAGGCTGGATATTGCCTGAATGCTAGTGCATGGAATAATGGAATAGGACCTCGGTTCTATTTTGTTGGTTTTCAGAACCAGAGGTAATGATTAATGGAGACAGGCGGGGGCATTCGTATTGCGACGTTAGAGGTGAAATTCTTGGATCGTCGCAAGACGGACCGAAGCGAAAGCATTTGCCAAGGATGTTCTCGTTGATCAAGAACGAAAGTTAGAGGTTCGAAGGCGATCAGATACCGCCCTAGTTCTAACCATAAACGATGTTGACTAGCCATCCGATAAAGGTTCTTTTTATGCCTTATCGGGCAGCTTCCGGGAAACCAAAGTTTTTGAATTCCGGGGGAAGTATGGTTGCAAAGCTGAAACTTAAAGGAATTGACGGAAGGGCACCACCAGGAGTGGAGCCTGCGGCTTAATTTGACTCAACACGGGAAACCTCACCAGGCCCGGACACTGGAAGGATTGACAGATTGAGAGCTCTTTCTTGATTCAGTGGGTGGTGGTGCATGGCCGTTCTTAGTTGGTGGAGCGATTTGTCTGCTTAATTGCGATAACGAACGAGACTCTAGCCTGCTAACTAGTCGTTTCCGGCTTCCTTTGTTGCAGCCGGCGAAGACAAATCTTCTTAGAGGGACAGGCGGCTTCTAGCCGCACGAGATTGAGCAATAACAGGTCTGTGATGCCCTTAGATGTTCTGGGCCGCACGCGCGCTACAATGAAGGTATCAGCGTGTCCTCCCTGGCCGAAAGGTCCGGGTAACCCGCTGAAACACCTTCGTGCTTGGGATTGGGGCTTGAAATTGTTCCCCATGAACGAGGAATTCCCAGTAAAGGCGTGTCATTAGCACGCCTTGATTACGTCCCTGCCCTTTGTACACACCGCCCGTCGCTACTACCGATTGAATGATTTAGTGAGGTCTTCGGACTGGCGCGCGGTGTTCCTTCGGGATCGCCGCTGCCGCCGGAAAGATGACCAAACTTGATCATTTAGAGGAAGTAAAAGTCGTAACAAGGTTTCCGTAGGTGAACCTGCGGAAGGATCATTACCGTATTCTTGCGAAAGCAAAGTTTTACGATAAAAATCAAAACGATACGACTGTCAGAGTACCGCTCGAGGCGCGCGGGTAACGGCTGTATGGCCTCTGCGCGCCGATGGTTTTATGTCGTAAAAATCCACTACGTTCCCGAGTTCGTGATTGCGCCTCGGAGAGGGATGGCCCCCGAGAGGGAGAGAGCGAGATGCGTAGGTAGGGCCACCGACACGGTCAGAGACGGTTCGATTCCACTCGTGTCACCAGGTCCTTGCGCGCTCCTCTCTCTACTCGGCGCGGACGTCCTCTCGCCGACTGGCTTGCCTGATCGAACGACGGAGCAGATGACCGGGAGATGGCCCAAAACAGGGAGGCCAGATGAAGTGTCGGTATCGGACGCTAAACACCCTACAGAAGTGCGTACGCCTCGCTCGACCAGTGCTTTGATTTCAGAGTGCGGGCGTCGCCTTCTTTGCCGGTGAGCTGATAGTAATGCGGTGGAGCGGCGAGAGCCTCTCCATATCCGCGCCGACGCGACCCGGTGGTCACAACATACCGTCTAACCCATGCCTCCACTCCGGTGGTGTAAAAGGCGACTTGATGGTTTGGGAGTTTAAAACCGCGCTAACAGCGTACAGAGAGAAAGAGAAGTCACACAGAGAAAATGAGGCGCGACGCGTCTCATCGACTTCTTTTTTTTTTCGCCTCGCTGGTGGACTCCAATTTTCTTCGGAAGTATTCCTCTTGACTGCTTGTCGCCGTACACGAGAGCTCGCTCACGCGACGCGCTCCGCCGGCTTCAAAATGTTTTAAAAAATACAAACCATTTCAGTGGATCCCTTGGCTCGTGGGTCGATGAAGAACGCAGCTAATTGCGCGTTGCCATGTGAACTGCAGGACACATGAACATTGACAATTCGAACGCACATTGCGGCCCTAGGACTTGTTCCTGGGCCACACCTGACTGAGGGTCGGTTGACCAAACTCAAAGACCAGACTGTTCTGTCGTTTACGACAGAGCGAGATTGGAGTCTCCGCGCGCAAGCGTGGTACTCTTAAAATCCTCAGGGTGGTCGCTTCACCGCTTCCCCCGTAAAGAGAAAGCACTCTGCCTAGCGGTACGTCTTATAAAGGATAGCCAGAGAGCGCCCTCGTGCGCTAGACAGCCTCCAGACGTTCTGCCAAAAGCGGCGGGTGTGTGACGTTTCTTGTTCTCGAACTCGACGTCGCGCCGCCCGTCTTGAAGACTTGGAGGTATGCCTTACAAAGAGCAACCGCGCAGTTTGCATTTTATTTTCTCGCACTTTGCGTTTCGCCTCCGCGCGATTCGC
>OVAN01014361.1:0-2500 GCA_900406275.1 Anastatica hierochuntica | reverse complement strand
GAGTGAGTCCCCGGACAGACGGCTCATTTTCGATCCGTCCCGGCGCAAGCCTGGGCTGGCCGGCCGGCCTGCTGACTGACCGACCGACCAGTGTCGGTAGTCGGAGTCCGTGGCCCGTGCGGCCCGGTGTCCGTCTCGCGATGCCGTTGAGTGCGCGTGGGCACCTCGCCCTTGTCGCCCGCGGGGAATAAAGGACCATTAATGATCGTTCGGCGGGCTCGTATGGCCCGTGGCGCGTGGGACTCGCGTCCGGGCGGGCAGCGCCAGCCCTCCTGCGCCGATCAGTGAAGGCACGGCGTTCGTCCCGCCCTCCCAGCGCCACGGGTGGATAATGGATCATTTCTGTTCAATTGAGCGTTCGAATGGTCTGCGGGGTGTGAGAGGTGCGTCGGGGCCGCTGGCCCGAGTCCGCCCGGGCCGGCCCGCGGCGGCACGACGCTCGCCCTGTCCGACTAGCGCCGCGAGGGATTAATGGACCATTTTCGTTCAAAACAGGGTTCGAATGGACCGCGGTGCGCTAGAGGTGAGTCGAGGCCGATGGCTAGAGTCCTCCTGGGCCGGCCCGCGAAGGATCGGCGCTCGTATCGTCCCTCTGGCGCCGCGGGGGAATAAAGGATCATTTTCGTTCAATACGGCGTTCGAATGGACCGCCGGGTGTCGGCGGGGCGTCTGGGCCGGTGCCCCGTGTCCTCCCGGGCCGGACCGAGGCGGAACGGCGTTCGTCCCGTCCCTCTAGCGCCACGGGGGAATAAAGGATCATTTCCGTTCAATACGGCGTTCGAATGGACCGCCGGGTGTTGGCGGGGCGTCCGGGCCGTCGTCCCGTGTCCTCCCGGACCGGAACGCGGCGGAACGGCGTTCGTCCCGTCCCTCTAGCGCCGCGGGGGAATAAAGGATCATTTCTGTTCAATTTGGCGTTCGAATGGGCCGCAGGGTGTCGGAGGTGCGTTTGGGCCGGTGGCGCAAGACCTCCGGGTCCGATCCCCGAGGGAACGGCGTTTGTCCCGTCCTTCTAGCGCCTCCCAGGAATAATGGATCATTTCCGTTCAAAATTTGGTTCAATGGGTTTCGGACACGGGCCGGAACGGGTCGCCAACCCCCCGGGCACGCGCACGAAGCGAAGTCGCGTCCCAATTCGGTCATTTGGGGACTCGGACTATTTTTGGTCCATTCTAACGCAATCGGTTGAACGGCGGGTCCAAAATGGTCCGGGGGCGTATGGCGGACACGCACACAACACCCCGCGACGTTAAAAAAAATTTTGGTTTTCGAAAATTTTTCTAAGTCCAGAGTAGGTCTTCCAAAGTCCGTAAATTTCGGCCGCCGACCACTTTCCGACGCGCCTGCGACTGGCAGAATGCGGCGGAGAGCGCTCGCAAGGGAATAACAGCGGTTCGTGTTGTCAAAACGCCTATAGGAGGAGACCATGCGGCTGGGTCTGGCCGGGCGCGCCAGAGACTAAGTGTCGACGGCGCCCGGCGCGCCGCGCCGCACCGCTCCGCGCGGTGCCGGGCGCGCGCGCTGGCGACGGGCGGTCCCTCTACCCGCGGAGACATCCCGGGTGCCCGTCGGACTGGCCAGGGAAAAAGTCCGCACCGCAGCGGCTGTGCTCGTGCGTACGGCGCAGCACCGCAGCGCACCGCACCGTACCGTGCCCTAGCGCACGGGACGGCGCCGCGCAGCTCCGCACCGTACGGTGACGAGCAGCGCGGCCGCGGTCGGCGCGCGGCGAGCCGGCACGCCGGCAGGCCGGCCGTCTGGCCGGTCTGCCGCGCTGACGGCGGGCTCCGCGGCCTCAGGGCACACTCCGCCGGAGTGCGCAGAGGCTGCGGGCTTGTCGTACGAGTCCGTGCTCAGCGTGCAGCGCGCAGCGCCGCGGCCGGCAGCGCCGGCTCGGCAGCGCGCCGCGCCGGACTCGGACCGCCGCGCGCCTGCGTCTCCGTGCCTCGCGGCGCGGCGCGGGACGGAGGCGGGCCGAGCTCCCCGCACGGTCCGCAGCCTGATCGGCTCGGCAGCGTGCCGCGCCGGTCTCGAGCCGCCGCGCGCTTGCGTCTCCGTGCCTCGCGGCGCGGCGCGGGACGGAGGCGGGCCGAGCTCGCCGCAGAGTCCGCAGCGCGTCAGCGCTCGGACATAGAGTCTTGCGGCTCGGCTGCGGCGAACGGCCGACCACCGCAGCGCCGAGCGGAGGCGAGGTATATCCTGACGCCTCTGGGCCCGGCGTGCGTACGTGCACGTCGCTCAAAAGGGAATAACTGCGGTTCGTGTTGCCAAAACGCCTATAGGAGGAGAGAGGCCCGGGCTGAGGAGCGCGATGACCGCGAGGGACGCTCGGGGACGGACGAGTACGCATTTTTACGGTGCATGCGCTGTGAGAGTGAGGAAAAGTCCGTCCCGCAAAGAGGAAACGTACTTTCTGACGGGTGAAAACCCGACGAATATACGTGAGCGTCGCTCAAAAGGGAATAACTGCGGTTCGTGTTGTCAAAACGCCTATAGGAGG
>OVAN01014360.1:0-12097 GCA_900406275.1 Anastatica hierochuntica | reverse complement strand
ATATAAGGGACTAAAAACCTCCCAGATCTAAGCGGAAACGCATCAGTTACAATACCATTTATGGAATGGTGTCAAAATCAACTGGTAGTCAACAAGGTTTTGACGATGATGATGGACCAAGAGGATAGTGAATCTACTCAAAACATAACCTAAGTGAAAACCTCTTGAGCCAAAATCTATCCACAAGAATGGTGATATGGAGAAATCCGACAAACCTTACTCAATTGGTGAGATTGTTGAAAAAGATGCCTCATGTGATGCCAAGACTAAGGAGAATGTGGTTTCGTGTGACAAGATCAAGAATGAGAAACCTAAGGATTTGAAACAAACCTCACCTCCAATCATGCTCGTTGACTCTTCACCAAAGACAACACTTCCTTCTGCAACCCCAAGCGTGGTAAAAGACGTTGATAAGAAGGAAGTGCCTCTTAACCCCACTCATCTTCCTACTATGACTTTAACTCCAACAAAATGTGTTGATAGAGTGATTGATTATCGAGTTAAGTGGAATGGTTTTCCGAAACCTTTTGCAAAAGTGAAAGTCCCAGTTACAAAGGAGATTAAGGAGAAAGGTAAAGAAGGGATTGATGCATTGATGAAGAAGATTCTTGTCATTGAGCTTCATGATCCCCCATGGAAGTCAAAAGAACCTCCGNCAACCTTTCCAAAAGCCTAATCTCATACCCAAAGTTGAGCTAAAGACCTTAAACAAGCGCACTTGAGAGGCAATCTCACGAATATCCTTTTGTAAATATTCTCTTTTAAGTTTTAATGCTTTAAGTCTTTAATTTTCAATAATTGAGGGTTATGTCTTGAAATAACCTTGTTTCAAAGCCATTATTTTTTCTCTAAGCTTTGGTATCAAAGGAGAACCATTCGAACCAAGAATCAAATGCCAAGAAAGAAAATGGAATTAACACTTCCAATGAGCCACAAAGACTAGACACTTAGACAATTTCCTAATGGCTAAGGTATGTCTTCTAAAATCAAGAAACAAAGTTTGCATTTCACCATTTTAAAACATCTTCAAGAGTGATTTTGTAAAAACTTGGTTTAAAGAAAGTTAATATCTTTGATTCAATTACAAACCTTTGCTCCTAATTTTCAAAAATTCAAGAAATATTTTCGCCTAATTTTAAATTTCAAATTTTGGGTTATTTTGCAAAAGTTTTCAAGAAAATCAAGGATGTTGGAAACCTAGGGACCAATTTGCAAATAACTTTCTACACTTTCAATCTTATCCACTACTTTTCACACTCTCTTTTCTCTCTCCTCTCTTCACTACCATCAAAATTCTTCTTCTTCATATGTAACGAGAACGTTTTGATTTTTAAGAGAGAATTTGTGTGAAGGTTTAGAGTTTTTGATTCTTCTAAGTTGCATTGAAGGTCATTTTCTACATTCCATTCTCTTCCGACATCAAGAACAAGGTATGAAAATTTCAAAACCCTCTCTATTCTCTTGAAATTTTTTTTGTTTCTACGGGTATGAAGATTTCTTGATGTTTTGTGGAATTCTTGAGTAGAAAGATCTTAGTTGTAAATTTTTTATGGGTTAGAATCAATTGGAAACAACTAGAGATGCATGAATAAAAAATGTGTTCTTGAAGTGAATAGTGTTTCAAATTCTATTTTTGGAAAAACATGAATTTGTTGGTTCATATGTGAAATGGGTGCTAGATATGCTTAGAATCATGTATCACTTTCTTAATTTTGAGAAATTTTAGAGATGTCCTTCATCTCTTGAAATAGCATTAGTGAATTGCTAAAAGTCGAATCATATGATTATTTTTACTTAAATGCTTTATTCGATTTAAAGCCAAATCTTTTTTGCTTGTTTCATTGTGTTATTTAAATTTTTGAATTCACTTTGTTTACATTCTTAATTGTAGGCACTAAACAAATGACACCACCACAACGAGCTATGAGACTATCTCACCCAACATGGACGGAGCAAAGAGTGATACCACCAAGGACCTCATAACAAAGACCCCGAGCCATCCATCGATTTATCAAGACACTCATACATATGAGTTGTCACAATGTATGCCTACAACAGCTTGTAAATACCATTGCTTATTTTTGGTTTTTGATGTGTGTTTTTAAAGGGTCACTCTCACGGCTTAGGATTCACCGAGATGGTGAAATTTAAGTCCGGCGGAGGGGCTTAGTACTAATAATGTTTTGAGTTGTGATGTTTTCTCTTTCTTCATGCATATTTGAGTCTTGCATTGTAAATATGCATATTTTGCGGGGAAAAAATATTTGAATCTGTTTTTCAAATCATGGCATATAGATTGCATCCGTTTGTAAATACTTAGGTTGCTAAGTGCATATAGGATTGAATTTTGCATATGAAACAATGATAGAATAGCCTTGTAGATAATTAAGTCTTGCTTAATATTCAATGCCCTCATTAGAAGTACAATTATGCTTAGACCACCTAGAATTCAAAGGAAAATCCATCTTTGGAATTAACCTCTTGAAGTCTTAGGTGAAGATTGAAGCTAGTTATCATCTAAGGCTAATCTCAACTAAGTGAAACATAAACTTGACTTAATAATCTTGCTTATGGTCTTAGTCATACTTAATCGTGGATAAACACGAGACACTTGAGCTATGTTTACCCTGTTTACACCCTTCTTAGTCCTTCCTTTCAAACCTCCTATTAACTTGAATGTGAGGCCTCTTTCGGAAAGTCCACACATGAGCAAAAACCCGTGTTCAAAGAAGTTGAACGACAAGAGAGTGCTTCGTTAGGATTAGCCTCACTTAAAGGCCAATTAGAAATATAGGGAGGTTGTTCTTTGATGTTCATTTTGGCTTTTGTGTTTTGGAATGTGTTGGTATCTCAACCATTGGAAGTAGAGCTTTAATGTTAGATCATCCAAAGTTTGAGTTGGGCATAAGAGAAAGAGAAAATCAACAAAAGGAAAGAAAGAAAAGAAGAGGAAAAGGAACTATAGATTAGAAAAGTATTAGCTCTAACCTTAACATATAAAAGCCTAGAGATTCCAAAATTAAGGTCTAAGAAAAGAAAAATGAATCAAAAGTTTGATTAGAAAGTGACTCTAGAATAATAGAAAGAAGGTTGAAAGCTAAGTGCAAAATGAAAATGAATCTCTAGTTGTTACAAAGGTTAAGATAAAAATGAGCTTAATTGGATGTAAGGATTATGGTTTCAAGGACTTAATTGGGAAACACAAAGGGTAGATGAGTAGACTTTGGCCCTTTTGGGTGGGAATCATTAGAGGTAAGTAAGACCTTGTATGCATAAATTGTTTGACTCCACCTCGCTTTTGCCTAATGTCTTGCACTACTATTTGAGGGAAACCACCTTTAAAATAAGTGAAACCTTCTCTTTAAACACTTCTTCTTTTTATTAGCCTCTCTCTTACCAAACCAAACGGATTAGATAATTTGCCCATAAAAAAAGAACGCATATAAAAGCTTAATTGAATGTTAGTGGGATTGGCTGAGGAAGTGACTTGTGGATGCTTAGCCTAGGTTCCTAGAGTTGGTTTTGTGATGAATATGGCAAAGTACATTGAGTTTTTGTTAATCCATGCATTATGATACTTATCTTTAGGACATTGAGCATAAGTTATCTCTTTTCTATTGTGGTTTTAAGTTCCTACTTGCAAACCTCACTTCCCGTTTTGGTGTTTGTTGTTTGCTTGAAGACAAGCAAAGGACAAGTCCGGGGGAGTTGATGTGTTCATAATTTAACGCATATTTAGCATCATTTAGTATGTGTTTTAGTTACATTTAGGTTGTATATAATGCATTTAGGTGTTAGAATTCATAAAATTTATAAGCTGAGTCTAGTTTAGGATTTTGTCTTTGCATTGCATTCTTTTGCAATTGTAGGTACAACCTTTGGATGAGCAACTTCTGAGCTTAGGATAATAGATTCTTGATGCTTAAACAGTGAGGAAACAAAGAGAATAAGAGCTAAGTGGAAGTGGAGAGCCAAGTGGAAGTAGAGAAGAGAGTATATGCAAATAATACGTCATTCTGACGGCAATTGAAAGAACAAGAAGAAGAAGCTGCCAAGAAACCCTGGCATCGANATACGTCATTCTGACGGCAATTGAAAGAACAAGAAGAAGAAGCTGCCAAGAACCCCTGGCATCGACCTTTGGGTCGATGCTAGCCAACTTTGCGTCGATGCCAACTTTAGTTTAAGTTCTGCTGCCCAACGTGAGCCAGCATCGACCCAGGATCGATGCTAGCCTCCCTTGGGTCGATGCTAGGCGACGTTGACGAGAAAAAAACCCTTTTTAGGGCACCCTCTCTTCCTCCTTTAGTATATATACCCGCTCTTAGCCTCCAAGAACATAACCACTACTCTTTTATTAACTTTTCAACACTTTTCTTTAAGTTCTAAGTTGATTCTCTTGATCTTTTAGATCAAGAGTCTCTCTTTATTAAATATGAATCTTGTATCTTTTATCTATTGATTTGTGTTTATGTTTCTCATCTCTACTCTCTTCTCTTCCATGATTTTTGAGTAGATTCTTTAGATGGATCTTGGGTGTTTGAGATTTGGCTACATAGGATTGCAATAATTGTGTTAGGGATAGTTTATCTTTAGTTTCTAATGGATTAGGATGCCTTAATGCTTGATTTGAAGGAATCTTGACATGTATGCATTTCACCCCCGAGAGGTGTTCGATGAAATGTCTAGGAGAACTCAATTCATGTTAAACCTTTCTTAGCCTATTAGAGTTGATTTCTAGGGAGTTTAGTGACTAAATGATCTATTCTTAATGATTCTTATTTATTTTTCAATCACAATAAGCGAGAGTTGAGTGATTGCATCATATAGGAAATTGTTTACTATCATGAGAGTGAAGTAAGTTATAAATGTCTTTGGTCATAGAATTGCTCTTAATATCTTGAACTAACACCACTATTACAATCTTAATAATCTCTTCAATTACAATTACCCTTGATCCATCACTTTACTAATCTTTAATTCTTGTCTTTGCCATTTAAGTTAATGCTTGTTTATTTTCCTTGATATACTTTCTTGTCTTGTGTTCTCTATCTTATTTATGTTATTGCTTTTACTTTGAATTGCTTAGTGATTTTTAGGACCCTGAAACCCTTCTCGATTTGCTTAGATTATGAGGTATTGTGGATTCTCTAAGTTTACACTATTCTACCTTGACGTGCTCCTTGTGGTTCGACCCCAAAGTACTACAGTAGCATATTCGTGGACTTGCAGAATGTATGATTGTTAGGAAACGGGGGAGTTAATGTGTACATATTTTCATGCATATTTTGATGCATTTTAGTTTAGTTTCATCTACATTTATGTTGTAAATATTGCATATAATTCTAGAATCCATAGGTTTGAGTCTAGAGTCTAGATTAGGATTATTTTGTATTCGCATATCATTTTCTTTGCATTTGTAGGTATAACATTTGGAAATCAATTTAAGAGTTTGAGATGATGGATTCTAGAGGCTAAAAGGAAAAAGAAATAAGGGGATTTAAAGGCTAGAAACAATGGGAGAAGATGGGATCAAAAGAGGCTATCAAATGGAGAAGAAACAAGCCACAAACAGTCAAGGTCGGCTACCTTCGACACTGAGGTCGACACTAGGCAACCTTTGGTCGACAGTGGCTTAGGTTGACGACCTTGTTGCCCAAGGTGAGCTACTGTGGACCACCAGGTCGACAATAGCCTACCTTGGGGCGACAACAGCTTACCTTGACGAGAAAAGCAGCCTCATTTCACCTATAAATACCCCCTTTAACCTAATTTTATGTGTCCAAGACTTTTACAACTATTTTCCTTCTTCAAGATTGAGTTTTTATGATTTCTCTCTTGATATATAAGATCAAGAGTCTCTCTTTGTAAGTTTGTTTCTTGAATCAAACATCTATCTTTATCTATGAATTCTCTATCATTCTCTTCATCCCTTTTCTTTCTCTTTATGTTGTGTGAGTAGTCTCTCCTGATGGATCCATGGGTACTGAGATCTACTTAGATTAGGTTATAATATAGTGTTAATGATAGCTAATCTTAGGTTTCCAAATGATTGGGTGTGCTTAATGCTAGGTTTTAGAGTACCTAACTAAGATCTAGAGTAGTATACATTTCTCGCCCGAGAGGTGTTTGATGAAATGTCTAGAAGAATCTAATACTTGCTATTTCAATCTAGCCAATAAGAGTTGTTTGCTAGACTAATTAGTGACTATATGCACTTGCTCATAATTATTCCTAATCGATTTATCATTTGCAACAAACGAGAGTTGAGCGAATGCGATTGATAAGGAAATGGTCTCTTGCCATGACAGTGGATTAGGCTAGTATTGCCTTTGGTCATGGATTTGTGCTCAATAGCTTGATCTAACACCAATGTTACCATCTTTCTAAGTTGATCCATTACAACACCCTTGGTCCATCATCTTAGTTCATAGTTTATTTCAAGTTTGCAACTTTAAGTTTATGTTTGCTTTCTTTATTTAAGTTTATTGCCTTTATTTAAGTTGTTTACTTTCTTGCTTTGCTTTCATTTACAAATTACTAAAAACCCAAATCAAGCCCCAACCTTTCCTATTTTCTTAGATTAGACTTGAGTGTGTATTCCCAATGCTTAAATCCATCTAGTTAAGTAAGTTGCTCCTTCTGGTTCGACCCCCAAGTATTACAATGACACATCCGTGCACTTGCAGATTGTGTGATTGTTAGGAAACGTGCTAATAAATTTAAATTTTTGTTGCTCGTTCTCTTTTGAGACCCAAAACATCGTCCATGTGGAAATTGAGACATTGGGTTCTTTTGTTCTTAAAAATAAGTCGTGTCTTGAGCTTTTTATATGTCTTCTTGAAGTTCTTCTTGAGCTACGCTGCTCTTATCATCGTGTTATGGTTGAAATCTAGTGAAGTCTTACGAAGTCGGATTGGAGTTGAGTAGAGTTTCTAGAGCAGCATTGAACTTCTCTCGGAGTCTTCTAGTCCTTGAACGAGCAGCTGGACCTTCTAATACGTTTAGTGCATCATTGGGGTTGTCTTCAGCTTCTAGTTCTGTATCAAGCATGGAATCTTCGAAGATTCTTCCAGCACTTCAACAAGAATTGAAAGGTCATAAAACGACTTCAAATCATCCTTAATGACCCTTACCTACCAAGGCGATCCTATGGAGCAAAACTTGCAATAAATTTGACTATAGGGAACTCCATGAAAAACTTGATTTCTCAATCAAGCAAAGAAGTATTTTGACCAAAATAGAATATTTTGAGGCTACAACAAACCATGACAAAGCCAAATATCAACAACATCTAAAGGCTCAAAAATGAGATATCAAAGAAAAAGACCACAACTAAAGCATCCAAAGAGCGATCCACATCAAACTAATTTTCACGCCACATGAACATCATTAAAAAAGACCAGAATCCTGAGTCAAATTGGCTCGTAAGGATCTAAATAAAAGTCAGGCTCGATGAAGACTAAAAGCCAAGAATCTTAGCTTGTTCAAAACTCATATCTAAGAGTTGAACCAAGTCTTAAAGCTGAATATACCCATATAAAGTGGGTATAATATGAAAAATCATACAACAGTTTTAGACGCGCAAACATTTCATCTCAGAACACTTGATTTGCTAGAAATCAAAGACAACTCTGTCAAGTCTAAATTAAGCTCTGCCAAGAGACTCAAGTTTTCCAATTGAAGATTCACACACAATAGAATGTAAAGAAGGAGTTGCTAAAAAAAACCATCCTTTAAAAGATCATTTTTCCAAAACAGCTCCGTCTCTCTTCTAACGAGTCGTACCGAACAAGTCGAAGACCAAACTCGGCCAAATCAGATTTAGTTTTAGCTCTAACCTTCAAACTTCATTTATATCTATAAAATATGTTGTTTTTAGTAGATTTTAAGTTTGGTCGAAATATTCTTCATGGATTGAAAAATGGACCATCAAACATCATTCGGTTTACAGAAAAATCAATTACGGCCGAAATGTTTCCAAACAAATCGCCAAACTCAGATAAGTTATCCTATTCCTTACCTCTTACATTAGTTTTTAGTATATTTCTCACTTGATTTTACACTGGGACAGGGTAAGTTAATTCCAAGGAGATTCCTATTGTTACTAATGCTTCTTTTTATTTGTTTTCGATTCTCTATCTTTATTTTTGAGTCGTTTTAAAAAATTTCAAAATAAAGACGTTTTATTGAGTCAAAATCATTCTGAAAACTACTTAGCTTTCAACTAACCACTGACGTGAGGTTTCCCAGTGGTCAAAGTCTTATATTTATAAGACCTAATACCTTACGCTCAATCCCGCAAGAGAACGGGATCAATTGTAGTATTTTAGGGTCGTCGAAGGATTTAAAGGCTTAACTTAGTAGATCTAAACAAGGAGATTACACTAAGGCTCCTAGTCTAGGTGGCAGTAAGAGATTGTCACGGGTCTCTACTAAACCTAATCAAAAGAGAAGGTAACCATGGTGATTGTTCAAATAAAGAAAGCAATAACAAAAGAGCATATAAGTAAAGCAAGCAAAGACCAAACTTGGATCTAATCAAGAAAAAAGAAGGATCTGGAGACAATTGTTATGGGTTCGGGTTCAATCTAGAGATGTAATGGATTTGGATAAGGCTTTATTAAAGGATCTAGCTATTTCTAGACCAAGGGTCCCTTTTTTGTCGATCAACCCACTCTCGTGATGGAGATTTGTTCACCTATACACATTAGAAGGCTCAACTCTCGTTGGTTGCCTATCTAAACATGTATGTGATAGTGAGTCTCAAGCCCTTATAGCCATTTAACACCTTGGTGTCCCTAAAGGCAAACTACTCTCATAGCTCAAGATGAAAAACATAGATCTAGTTCTCACAAGAATTTCATCGAACACTTTATAGGCGTCTTTGAGCAAGCAATGAACTTTGAAGAACTAAACTACACCTAGTAGAAATCATGCTAAGATCTAGCCTAAACATCCATTTCAAACCCTAAAACTAACCCTAGCCTACCATATCTCAAGATCCAAGAAGGATCTACTCACTAAATCTCATGGAAATCCAAAGACATGAAATGGATCTTTGAGCTCCCATGGTTTAGAAGAATAGATCTAGAGAGAAAGATTAGAGAGAAAAGATCCAAAGAACTTACACAAATCAAAGTGTTATTACAAGGTTTTTGATTTTCAATAAGTGTCTAAAATGATGTAGAAAATATGATAGAAAGATGATCTTTTTGTTCGTGATGCATAAGGATGTATTTATACTAAAGAGAGAGTGAAGGAAGCCCTAAAATAGGGGTATTTTCGGCCAAGGTTGTCAGCCGTCGACCTCCCGGGTCGATGGGAGCCAACCTGGGGTCGATGGCTGGCAACCTACAGAGGAGAAGATGTTGGTTGCTGCCCAAGTTTCTAGCCATCGACCCTAGGTAGCTAGCCATCGACCTGCAGGTCGATGGGAGCTCCCCTTGTGCATTTTTTGATGCTTCTTGCTCCTCTTTGAAGCCTAGTTGATCTCCAAATCTTCCATAGCCTTTTGCTCCTTTTCTCCATGATTTCTTTGCTTCAAATCCACCTTGAATCCATTCCTAGAGTCTCCATAGATCCATCCCAATTTGCACCTACAAAATACAAAGAAAATGCATGTAAATGCAAGATGTTCCTAAACTAGACTCTAGACTCAAACTAATGCATTCTAAGAATTAAATGCCATATATACACCCTAAAAGTGGATGAAACTAAGCTAAAATGAACCTAGTTATGTATGAAAATATATACACATCAACACCCCCGGACTTGCCCTTTGTTGTCCTCAAGCAAACAACAAAGACCAATCCTTATGCCTAATGTCCTCAAGACAAGTAAAATAGTGCAAAGATCATCTAAGAGTCTAAGTACTTCTCCATTATCATCACAAGACCAACTCTTAGAATGTAAGCTAAGCATTCATAGACTACCTCATCGCCAATTCCTTTTTACATTCATTTAAACATAGGTGTGAGTTCTTTACTTATGGGCAATGCATCTCATCCATTCGGTTTGGAGTTCAAAGAAGGGTTTAATGTAAAGAAGTGTAAAAAAAGAAGAGGGTTCACTCGATTTTTGGGTTGGTTTCTCTCAAACAAAAGTAGTGCAAGACACTAGGCAAAAGCAAGGTGGTAGCCGAACAATTTAGGCATAGAAAGCATTTACTTCCTTTAATTGTTCCCACCCATTGATTCCTAAGGATCTAGACACTTACTTCATATTCTACCCATCTTAATCCTAGAAATCAATAGCTTTTATTGAACCACACTCATTCTTTTTCTTTATTTTTGTAGACAACTAGAGATTCTTAAACACTTTAGACTTCTAAGCTACTAAACTTCTTTTGATATTAAGAGCAACTATCTAATCACTTGGATTCTTGTTTCTTTTTAGGGTGGATTCTCTGAGCTTTTAGTTTTCTAAGGTTCGAGCTTTAACTTATTACTAATCTCTAGTGACTTTTCCCTTACTTCTTTTTCTTATCTTTTTCGATTTTCCTTCTTTCTTTTTCTTATTGGAGCAACCTAGGATAATTTAAGCACTAAGAAACATCTACTTGACTCAATATTCACAAACCATACCCAAGACTAGACAAACCCACAACCACAAAGATTTTGCCCTCCTATACTCTAGTTAACCTTAAAGTTAGGCTAACTCTAATGAAGGATCCTCTTTGTCGTTCAACTTCATTTCACTCGGGATTTTGCCCGTGTGTGCACTTTCCTAAAGAGGCCTCCCATTAAGAAATGATAGGGGGTTTTTAAGAAAAGGTTTAAGGGTTCATAAGGGTAGGTTACTACTCTAAAGAGGAGAGTAGCCATTTGAGCTAACATAGAGTGGTATAAAAGGTTAGAACATAGCTCAAATGTGATGAATTCAAATGGTCAAGTATGACAATCCCCATAAGAAAGATGCTAAAATTCATTAAAATGCCATCTTAGGTAGGAATTGACTATAGAGATAATTTACTTCAACATTCGCAAAGACCTTAAAGTGAACAATTCCGATTATGAATTTTCCTAAGACTAAAAACGGTCTAGGCAATATCTTACTTCTAGTGAGGGCATTAATCATTAGGAAAAATTGAACCATCTATGGGGTATTATCATCATTGTTCCCAATGCAAAATGCAATCCTATATGCTCCTATAAACTGGATATCCACAAATGTATGCAATCTATATGAAAATTTTGAAAACAAATTGAAAATGTTTTTGATATTTTTCGAAAAGTTTTCAAAATTTTTTTGGTTTTTTGTAAATCATAGTTATCTACAATGCAAGACTCAATATGCATGAAACGAAAAGAACAACACCAAAACTAAAAATAGCATTAGTACTAAGCCCCTCCCCCGGGCTTAAATTTCACCGTCTCGGTGAATCCTAACCCATGAGAGTGACTAACACAAAACACTCATAAAAATGAAAAACATGCAATGGTATTAACAATGGAAAGCGTAGGTGTATTGATGTGCTCAGGTTTTCACACGAGATAACACTGCAAGCGTATAGATATACGTTGTAGTGGTTTGGGATCGAATCCATAAAGACCAAAGAGTAGCACGAAGAATCAAAATCAAACAACGGGCTAAGCCAAAAAAGATGTTTTGTAAGATGATGCAAATGTCGAAAGTAATAAAGCAGGCAGCAAGAAAAGGTTGTAAACAAGTCAAAGAAGTGTTGGGCATCGGGTATTCTGAGGGAAACATTTCATTGTTGACTTAAACTACATATTAGGGAAGAGGTTAAGAACCATAATGAAATTAAATTCTAATCTAGAACTGATGTACTTCTGTAGCATCAGTGCCCTATGCACTAGAAACCTCGAGACTAACTTCCGTTGACCCTCGATTTCTAGTCATACATTACTAAAAGATTTAATTGGTTCACAATTCACTTAAACATTAACTTCCATTGGCTTAAGNAAATTCTAATCTAGAACTGATGTACTTCTGTAGCATCAGTGCCCTATGCACTAGAAACCTCGAGACTAACTTCCGTTGACCCTCGATTTCTAGTCATACATTACTAAAAGATTTAATTGGTTCACAATTCACTTAAACATTAACTTCCATTGGCTTAAGAAGAATTGCT
>OVAN01014359.1:0-12098 GCA_900406275.1 Anastatica hierochuntica | reverse complement strand
TGATGTAGGCGCATTCCAAGGAGCATATCTCTCCACCCAAAAGGAATTAGGTAATGAGACAAACTTTTCTGGAAACCTTACTCATCGGAGCATCTTTTCCTAATGGTTTCATGATGACGACATCTAAGACCAAAAAGTTATGAACTTTTCAAACTGGTTGTATCTGATTGGTCGCGATCAGAACATATACGCGCTCCAGAGAGCGCTCCGACCAAAACAGAGAGATTCAAAGGGTGAATCAACTTGTCCCAGATTCTTAAGTCATCAAGCAATCACGTCGAAAAGGTTTGGGGCAAAAAAGAATTAGGAGATGAAAGATATTGAACATACAAAACAGGTCATTCTGCGCTTGCCTGGTTTTGACACTTCCAGGTTTGAAACACTTCAATCTCACATATGGCGACCAGGTGAGTACTCTAAACTAATTTTTTATGTATTTAAAGATTATTTTATATTTGAGTCCACAGATATGAGTCGTTTGTCTTTATCAAAAGAGTCGAACGCATGTGTTATAGAAGCTGTGAAACGCTCAAGAAGGATCTATAAGCGAGAGGAGGATGAGCGATTCAAGCCACTTGATTTGGACAAGAACAAGCATCAAGACATCAACTACTTCATGCTGATCAAAGGAGAACCTCCTGATTCGAATCTCAAGCCAGAGCCAAGCAAAAACATTTTTGGAATAAGACTCTTACTCTATGATTATTTTGCTTATGCTATTTTGTTCTTTGGTTATGCAGATTTGAGGAACGCATTTGAAATCATAGACATAATCACTGCCAATGCTTTTCAGCGTGATCTCCATGGTAAGTACACAGTGAGTACGATTTCTAATGTTGCTGACTTAATTCCTATCCCTGCAGAAGATGCGGATTTGAGGACAAATCCTTTTAAAGGGGGAGGGGATGATGCAATATGGATCAGCAGCCAAATCAAAGGACAGAAGCTAAGTCATGAACCAATGAAGCCAAATATCATGGCATGGTTTAATGGCTTTGCTAAGGAGCTAATAGGTATGATCCATGAGGTATTGGACCGAGAGAAGCATAGGGATTCAAGACAGATCGTGTTGGGCTTGAATATTTATGGAAAATTAGTCTTCAGACATATCTTAGTCCACACGAAGAAAGGCCCATCAAGCCTGAATCCTATATGGTCGAATAATATATCAATCTGACGGCAATGCGAAAATCTACAACCATGCGAAAGGGCCCAATCAGATTGTTAATTACTTGATTGTTATGTTTTGATTTTTAGACATAGGTTAGTTTTTAGGGTTTTTAGTTTTTCTATTTAAGGCTTAGTATTCTCAGACTTTGAAGACAACCAATTTCATAGCTAATAAAGTTTTTCCAAAGTTTTTCTCTCTTTTGCTAACAAAAGTGAATCTCTGTTCTTCTTGGAACAACTTTGATTGCTGATAGAGTTAATTCTCTGAAAGCTAAACTTGTTTCTGCATCATATATAGAGTTAATTCTCTAGATCTGAAACTTCTATCTCTTCCTTCCCCAATTCCATTGAATTCGACTTTGTCTTTCGCAGACTCTGTTTCAAAATTCAGTTCAGAAAGGTTTTGTTTTCCTGTTTCAGAGATCTTGGGTTGCATCAGTTCTGAACCAGGGATCGATCGATCCCCAGCCTGGGATCGATCGATCCCCAGCCTGGGATCGATCGATCGGTGTCTTCTGACCAAACAAACTTTCAGTTATTTTTTCGCTCTGAACTGTGATAGCATTGCAAAATTCTTTCGGATTCATCTTCGGTTTTCTTGGAATAACACCTGGTGGAGCTCTATTACTCGCAAAAGTCTGAGCAACCTATTTTCCAGCATCTTCATTCGAACACTCATAGCCTCAAACTTCCCATTGAGGTCACTATACATGCTATCGACTTTCTGATTGATCTCTGCAGCAGACTTAGTCTGATTTTCCGGCACTTGGTAGAGCATTTTTTCAGCTCATTATCTTGAGATGATGCAAAAGACTGTTCTTGGTTCTTATTCTGATGCACCGACTGATAGTTGTTCTTGAATCCTCCTAAACCAAACTACTTCTTCTTATAACCACTGTTCCCGAAGCCACTGTTCTTGTTCTGAAATCCAGAGTTTAAGACACTCTGATTTTGATTGTATGGCTTGTTATGGAACTGATTCTGTTGATTGAAACCTCTATTACCGAAGTTTCCCTGACCACCAATGTAATTCATATCTGCCAGCTCCTCAGACATGTATTCCTGGTACATCTGTCCCATTTTTCTGCTCTTGAAGCACAAGTGCTTCATTCTACTAACCGACAAAGTTCACACTCTGCTGATCTCTCTTCATTAGCTAATCGAGCTTTGACTGCAGATAATCAATTCTCTTTGCATCAGATGACACAACTCCTCTACCACGCTCATAGTCTGATCTACGATTAACCTGACTATTCGCCATGTTATTCACCAAGTGCTAGGCTTTCTGCACAGTCTTGGTACTGTAATCACCATTCCTAGCAGTGTCCATAGCTTTCTGATATTTCTCCTGAACTCCATTGTAGAAAATGTTGAGGAGATTCCAATATGTGAACCCATGATGAGGACAATCATTGAGATACTCTCTGAATCTCTCCTAAGGTGCATGAAAACTCTCAGCATTCAATTGGCAAAATCCTGCAATCTTGTTTCTCACAGACATAGATTGCGATTTCGTGAAGAAATATCCAAGGAAAGCAGCCTTGATCTCATCCCATGTTCTAAGAGAATCAGGCTACAGGCTATTGTACCATCTTGTAGCTTTGTCATTCAGAGAGAAAGTGAACAACCTACATTTCAGAGCATCAGTAGGTACTCCGTTGTGCTGAATAGTATTGCAGATGGCTTCAAATCTATCCAGATGGTGCATTGGGTTCTGAGATGGCAACCCATGATACGAGTTCTGCTGCACCAAGTTAATGAGACCAGTCTTGATCTCAAAATCTCTTCTCTCAATGGGAGGGGGACGAATCCCAACACGATTCGCATAGAAAGCCTCCAGAGTGTCATATTTCGCCAGAGTCATCCTCTGTCGAGGTTGATTTGCCCTTGTTGCCCCGCAGCTGCAACATTCTGTTGCCCTGCTTGCTGAGCACCAGCATTTTCACCACCTCCATCAGGTGGGTAAGCTCCTGGAAGAGATCCAGGAAAAAGAGGGTTATGATGAACTTGAATATCGTCACCGATGTTATCACCCATGACTGCAGCAAACTCAAAATCCTCAATAACCTCCAGCAACTTCTCTCTCTTCTTCTGTATCTCAAGACGCGAAGGTTCATGCTCGAATTCAGCAAGATTTTTAGTCTCTTGGCTTCTAGTATGAGGTTTGTTCATGCACCTGAAAGCACAAAAACAAAGAAGAAATCTTTTAAACAAAATAAAGAAAAATGCCTTAGCCACACAATGATCCTAAGTTCTAAGACTCCCTATTAGTCCCCGACAATGGCGCCAAAAAACATGATAGCTCAATTTTTCGCCCGAGATAACACTGCAAGCGCACAGATGTACGTTGTAGTGGTTCGGGATCGAATCCTCATAGACCAAAGGTAGCACGAAGAAATATCAGATCACACAGCGGGCTAAGGCTAAAAAGATGTCTTTAGAGATGATGCAAATATCAAAATAAGAAAGAAAATAAACGCAGGCATGCAACGAAAAGGTTGTAAATCAATCACAGAAGTTTTGGGCATCGGGTATTCTCAGGGAAAAACTTCATGGTTGATTCAAACTAGGGAAGAAGTTACGAACCGTCTTGAACTCAAATTATAATATGGAACTGATCTACTTTTGTACTCACAACTTCCTATGTATTAGAAATCTCGAGACGAACTTTCGTTGACCCTCGATTTCTAATCATGCAGTACTAACAGGTTTGATAGGTTCACAATTCACCTAAACATCAACTTTCGTTGGCTTAAGAAGAATTGCTCATCTATAATTCTTTCAGGCATTTAAACATTCACCTTCCAGAAGTTAAATTACCTAAGTTCATAAACTAAGTGATCAATTCAGTTTCATGCATTACGATCAATCATAGACGAAGATCCATTAAATTTTATCGCTAATCACGTGATTCTATATCAACAACTCATGAATCCCTATGTGAGAATCCCTAAACCCAACGAACAGACTACTCACTCATGTAAATAGCAAAAACACATATCAAATTCATGAGAGAAGAACCGAGGATTGGAGAAGGAGATGAGCCATTCACTAATGGTGAAAGGATGGGTATAAGACCCCCACAAATCCGAAACAACAATTTCGAGATCAAGTTAAGCTTGATCAATATGGTGCAAAACGCTATATTCTTTGGTCTCGTGTTGGAAAACCCCCCTTGAACACTTAGACAACTTTGAAAGGTTGACCGGAACGATGAAAATCAATGGAGTGCTGGAGGACATCATCAAAATGACTTTGTTTCCATTTTCATTAGGAGATAAAGGATCTCAATGGGAGAAAGGAGTTGTGATCTCTTCTATCACAACATGGGACGAGTGTAAGAGGAGATTCTTGGCTAAATTCTTTTCGTCCCAAAGGACGACTAGGATAAGGAATGAGATCTCCACCTTGAAGCAAGGAGGAATGGAATCACTCTATGAAGCTTGGGAGTGCTTCAACGGATATATAAGGAGTTGTCCTCACCACGATATCAAAAAGGGCAACCTTCTTCAAAATTTCCATAGAGGTATCCAAGAGAAATACTGATTGGCTTTGAACACCGCCTCTATGGGAAGCTTTGCTAGTCTTTCTGCTGAGCAAGGAGAGAAGCTCATAGACAACCTCGCCCAAAGAGACAATTGCGATGGGGATGTCTACGATAGAACGGTGAGGAGCACCGGATCTCAGTAGGACAAGATCAAGGAGCTAAATGATAAATTTGATAGGCTCATACAACAAACAAGAAGAAGTGTTCACTTTGCGGAAACCAAAGTCAAAAGACAATAGGTTGAGAATCAAGAGGAAGTGAGCTACATACAAGGAGGGTACTACCAAAAACCCTTCAACCAAGGGTACAAGCCTTTCAACAACAACTTATTCTACCGAAGCACTAAAGTGGAGAATCCACAAGATCAAGTCTATCCTTTGAAGATAAACCAAAAAAGGTACCAATACCAATATAGGAAAGGCTACTACCAAAACTCTCAACAACAAAACCGTCCTACCAAAGAAGAAGAGAATCATGCAATGCTTAAGAAGCTAGTGGAAGGACAAAACGAGACAAAAGCCGATCTCAACAAGAAGTTTGGAGAAATGAATGGGAAGATAGAGTCTATCTACCGTGATAGTAATATCAAGCCTGAAGCTCTCGTTTCACATGTCAAAGTGATAGAATATCAACTCCAATAAGTG
The DNA here is from genome assembly GCA_900406275.1 of Anastatica hierochuntica. Taxonomy (NCBI): domain Eukaryota; kingdom Viridiplantae; phylum Streptophyta; class Magnoliopsida; order Brassicales; family Brassicaceae; genus Anastatica; species Anastatica hierochuntica. Next base: position 6,737 of record OVAN01014359.1, on the reverse strand, counting down.
ATCTTGGAACGTAAAGGAAAAGGAGTAGCTAAAGAGAAAAGAGAATCAAGCAAGGATTTTTGCAATGCCTTTCTAGAAGAGATCGACCACATTCCTCAACCATGGGACGGTATTGTCTTTACTCTTGAAGATGAAAAGATTATTGATGATTTTGAGAATTTACATTTGAATCCTCTTGATGAGATTGTTGATTGCTTGAATGTGTATTTGATTGGAAACCCGAATTTTAAGGAAGGTCATGCCAAAATTGACCTTGAGATTAAAGAGAAAGACTCTCTAATTGGAATGATGCTTGAGAAAAAGGATACTCCTTTGGTTAAAGGAGGTGTCGATGTTGAGAAGGAAGAAGAAGAAGAGCCTTTGCTTGTTGATTAGGCTACCAAGGAAAATGTTTTGGAGGAAGCGAGGAAGGATTATAGCTTCATGAAAGAAGAGAAACTCAATGTCTCAAGGAAAGAGAAATTTGAGAAAAAGGAAAGAATTCCTAAGTACATGACTAGAGGAGAAGAGGTGAGTGAGGAAGACTTCTCCATTTTGAGTCTTTCGGTTCTTAAATCCACACTCTGATAACCTCAACGCTTCAAGAAGCAAATCCTTGAGTTTCATTACAAAGAACTCAAGAAGAAAGATCTTTTGGATATTCCCAAGGAATAAGAAGAAGAAACTAAGACAAATGATATTGTCAAAAAGAAGTTGGAAAAGGCCATCTTCAATGGGATAAAGTTGAGAAGATCATGAGGGACAATGAAATCCCAAAAACTAGAGTGATTGAGAAGACTCTAAAGAAGAGTAATGATGAGGGAAGGTTTCTAATTCCATATGCTCTTAAGGATTACCATTTTAAGGACGCTTTGGCGGATATCGGTGCTAGTTTAAATGTAATATCACTAGACCGCGTGAAAGAATTTGAACTTCAACACAAGATCCAAAGAGGAGCGGATCCCATCGTACTTGGGGATGCATCTAAAAAGACTCCTATGGGACGACTTGAGAACATGGAGTTAAGGGTCAACAATACACTTGTTAAGTGCGACTTTGTGGTTGTGGATACTAAGTCAAACCAACCCAATTTCCTATTGATCTTAGGAACGCCATTCCTCCTCACTACCGGAACTTCAATAGACTTTGATACTAAATGACTCGTTTTGAAAAAAGTCAACGAAGAAGTTTGCTACCTAATGCTTAAAACCAAAAGGGACATTGCATTTTGTGGTACGGTCTACTTAAGGGAACCAAGGAAAAGGGGTAGGATTCAAGAAGAGAAAGTCTATGAGACCTTGGAAAAAGATGGGGTTTTGGATTTACTTTATAAGGGAGACCTCGATGGAAATGTGCCTAAAGAAGACTTGGGAACGACAAAGGATGTAACCATCACTCAAGGGACAACCTTCAAGCGTAGCTACAATCCCCATTTCAACAAAGGTAATGGAATGAGAAACCTCAACAAGATCAAGAAATGGGTGATAAGGAAGTCTACAAGAGGTCCTAGCAGTGAGGAGGAGGTCCTTAATTTCGCCAATTAAGGAAGAAAGATGAACGGTCAAGCTAATGACCTTAAACAAGCACTCTTGAGAGGCAATCTCATGCATATCCTTTGTAAATATTTCTTTTAAATCTTTAATTTTCATGCTTTTAAATTCCAATAATGGTGTTTTTTTCCTTGGAAAAACTTTTTCCAAATACATTCTTATGCTATGAGCTTAGGTACCAAAGGAGAGCTAATAAAAGGAAAAGATCAAAGCCAAAATGCAGTAACGAATTGATGTTTTTAACAAGTCGATATGACTCAACTTTAAAGACACTCCATTGGCCAAGGTAAGTTCTCCTAAATTCAAACATCTAATTTGCATTTTACCATTTAAAAGATTTTCAAGAGTGATTTTGCAAAGCTTGATTTAAGAAAACTAAATCCCTTTTGATCAATTTAAAACTTTTGGTGCAAGATTTTACAAGTTCGAGAAAATATGTTTTCCTCCCAATTTAAAAGGAAGAATCTAACTTTAGACCACTTTGCAATTTGTCCCTTTAAAACTTGAATTTTTAAAAATTTGGGGACCACCTTTTAAATAAATTTTGTACTTGTTCATTCTCAACCACAACTTTAAGAAGCCATTTTTCTCTCTCTCTCTCTCTCTCTTTCTCCTTACTGTCCCCATTTTCACAAGAATTTTACCAAGGAAGAAGCTATTACTTTCAAAGAGAGATTTGTGTTGGAAATCTTTGGTTTTTTTTTTCTATGTTCATTCAAGGGTCTCTCCTCATCCCATTCTCTTTATAACATCAAAAACAAGGTAAGAAAATCTCTAAAACCTCCTTGGCACTTCTTGAATTTCGATTTTTAGATTTGAAAGGGAGATACTGATGTTTAATGAGATCTTAGGCTATAGAAGGCTTAGTTATAAAGGTTTCATGAGCTACATTTTCTTAGAAATACTTAGAATTGCAAGAATCTTAAGTTGTGTGTTTGAAGTGAATAGTACTTCAATTTTCTAGTTTGAGGAAACTTGAACTTGTTAAGTTCTTTTGGCTTTGGGTTTTAGATGTGGTAAGAACCTTTGAACAATTTCTTAATTTGGGAAACTGGTTGGAGTGTTTGAGACACTCAAGAATGTCGATTTTTAAGTTCCCATAAAAGGAAAGTTGGTGTTTGGTTCTTTCATAGTTAAACTTGAGGTGGTTGTTTGAATGCTTGGTTTAATTGAATATGATTTGTCATTACTACTTTGAGTACTATCCATGAGCTATAAATTTGGACATATTATATTAAATACACATCATGTCTAAATTTTGATTTGTTCTTTAAAATGTATCATTTGGATTTTGCACTTAGTAATCTAGAAAGCATTTGAACAAAAGCGATTTTTTTGAGAAGTGAAAAGGTCAAGTGCATGTTTTAACCATCATGGCCAAAAATTGTATCACATGTTTAGATGTAATTTTGGTTTTAGCTAAGCACGATGCATTTGAGATGATGAGTTAGATTGCGATAGCTGAATGGGTCTTGGGAATGTTTGTGCTTAATTTATAATTTCATTTCAATGCTAAACCGTTTACTTTATCATTATGGTATTTAACAGTTTTGAAACTTACCACATAAAGAAATAGGACTCTCTTATCCAACATGGTCGAAAAAAGGAAAAGAAACGATACTATCATCTTTAACGGTATGTGAATGTTCAAGGAACATTGTGGTTAATAATGTGTATAAATTTTCATGTATAATTAGGATCATTTTAGCTTAGTTTCATCCACTTTTAGGTTGTATATATGGCATTTAAGTCCTAGAATGCATTAGTTTGAGTCTAGAGTCTAGTTTAGGAACATTTTGCATTAACATGCATTTTGTAGGTGCAAATATGGATGGATCTATGGAGGCTCTAGGGATGGATTTAAGGTGGATTTGAAGCTAAGAAATCAAGGAAAAAGGAGGAAAAGGCTATGGAAGAATTGAAGATCAACAAGGCATCAAAGAGGAGCAAGAAGCCATTAAAACTGCTAAAGGGGAGCTCCCATCGACCTCAAGGTCGATATCCAACTACTTAAGGTCGATGGCTGCCTACCTTTCCAGAAACCAACACCTTTTCTGCCAAAGGGAAGTTGTCATCGACCTTGGAGGTCGATGGCTGACAACCTTTGTCGAAAATGTCCTTATTTTAGGGCTTCCTCCACTCTCTCTTCAGTATAAATACATCCTTATATTCCAAGAACAAGGAGACCTTTTTATATATTTGAGACACTTCTTGAACTTTGTTTTGAGATCTAAAAACCTAGTAATAACTCTTTGTTTGTTTGAGTGATTTGGATCTTATCTTTCTATATTTCTCTCTAGATCTATTCTTCTAAAACCATGGGAGCTCGAAGACCCATTTCATGTCTTTGGATTTCCATGAGAATTAGTGAGTAGATCCTTCTTGGATCTTAAGATATGGTATGCTAGGGTTAGATCTAGGGTTGTAATGGATGTTTAGGCTAGATCTTGGCATAGATTTCTACTAGATCTCGTTCAGTTCTTCAAAGATTATTGCTTGCTCAAAGACGCCTAGAAAGTGTTCGATGAAATGCTTGAGAAAACTAGATCTATGTCTTTAACTTGGGCCGATGAGAGTCGATGTTACCTAGGTGATAGATGGCTAAAAGGTCTTAAGTTATATGATCACATGCATGCTTAGATGGGAAACAAACGAGAGTTTAGCCTTGTAGTGTGTATAGGTGAATAGATCTCCGTCACGAGAGTGGGTTGATCGATTATTAAGGGACCCTTGGTCTAGGAATAGCTTTTATCCTCTAATAAAGCCTTGCCTAAGTCCATTACTTCCTTGGATTGAATCCGAACCCATAACCATTGTCTCAAGATCCTATCTTTCTTTTGATTAGATCCAAGTTTACTCTCTGCTTGCTTTTTCTTTTATGCTATTTTGTTATTGCTTTCTTTTATGCACAATCACCATGGCTACCTTTAATTTTGATTAGGTTTAGTAGAGACCCGTGACAATCTCTTACTAGATCGCCTTCTAGAGTAGAACCCTTAGCATATTCTCCTTGTTTAGGTTCTACTAGCACAAGCCTTTAAATCCTTGGAAGACCCAAAAATACTACAATTGACCCCATTCTCTTGCAGGATTTAGCGTAGGGTATTAGGTTTTATAAATATTAAACTTTGGCACCGAGAAAACCTCTATGTCAAGTTTTGCCAGCCGTTGCCGGGGATTTAGGCTTTAGCTAGAATCTTCAAAAAGATTTCTAGGATTCAAGGACTAGGATTTTATCTTTTTGCTTATTTTATCTAACTTTCTTACTTTCTTTTGGTGATTTTCTTTGATTTGTGAAGGTACATGATAGCAAGATCAAGAAGTGAGCCAAATAGAAGACTTCTTGACACCGATCCAACAATCATTGAAAGGCAACACTCAAAACAAAGAAGAGCTAGAGAGAGACAAGCCCAACTAAGAAGGTTGAGTATAATCAAGAGGTGAACAAGGAAATCCTCCATCTATGGAGAATCCTCAAGAACGAATTCTCCCTCTCAATCAAGGGAATTTTGTGGGACAAGATATTGCGCGATTGTTTTTGCAAACAAAAGACAACGAAGCTTCAAAATTTATTAGCTCGTTTCCTAACAATCACAAAATCCGCAAGTGCACGGATATGCTATTGTAGTACTTTGGGGTGGAACCATAAGGAGCAAACCTTTGCTAGATAAGTTCAAACTTTAAGAATAAACAAGCGTTCTTAAGCTAAGCGAATATGAAAAGGGTGTTTTGGTTTTTGTGATTAAAGGAAATCAAATCAAGGAAACATAAGTAGACAAGGAAAATAAAGCATAAAAGTAAAGCATAAAGTAGAAACTTAAATAAATAAGCAAGTAAAGGCAATAAGATAAAGATGGATCTTGGGATGATGGTTATAAGTTCGGGTTCAATCGAGAGATGTGATGGACTTTGGTAAGGCTTTATTGGAGCATAGAAGCTATTCCTAGACCAAGGATCCCTATATAATCGATCAACCTACTCTCGTGACGGAGATCTATTCACCTATACACACTACAAGGCTCAACTCTTGTTTGTTGCCTATCTAAGCATGTATGTAATTGTGAGACTCAAGCCCTTTTAGCCATATACCACCTAGGTAACATCCACTCTCATGGGTCCAAGTGAAATNGCTCAAGGTGAAAAACATAGATTTAGTTCTCACAAGCATTTCATCGAACACTTTCTAGGCGTCAATGAGCAAGCAAATAACTATAAAGAAACTAAACTAGATCTAGTACGAATCTATGACAAGATCTAGCCTAATCATCCAATACAACTCTAGATCTAATCCTAACCTAATCAATGATCCGATTTAGTAGCTAGGTAATGGTGTAACAAGAGAAATCAACAAGAACTCAACCTCATGACTAAGGAATCAATGCTTGAGCTAATACCACTCTCATTGCTAAAAGTCATATTTGCAAGCTAACATATTTCACTCAACTCTCGTTTGTTGTGATCATTTAGCAAGCAATCATTAAGAATCATTCCACTTTGTCACGAAACTCGCTAATTGTCAACTCTCGTTGGCTAAACTAAGTTTGGCATACTTTAGGCTCTCCTAAAAATTTCATCGAACATCTCTCGGGCGTGAAATGTATACATATCAAGATCTAGTTTTTATCCTAGATCTAGCATTAAGAACACCTAAACCATAGAGATCTAAGTTCTATCTATAACTTAACACCATTACCTAACCACAAATAATCTCAATTCCACCATCCCCTAAGATCCAAGAAAAGACTACTCACACATCATATGAGAGAAGAGAGAAAAGATGAGAAATATAAGCATGATTTAATAGATAAAAGATTTGAGATACAAGGGAGACTCTTGATCTAAAAGATCAAGAGAAAAAACTTAGAACATAAACAAAAGTGTTAAAAAGAGAGGTTTTTAAGCTACGGGAAAGTTGTTGTTGTTCTTGGAACATAAGAGGTCTATTTATAGTAAAGAGAGAAGAGACGAAGCCCTAAAAAGGGCATTTTCGTACAAGGGTAGTCAGCCATCAACCTCCAAGGTCTATGGGAGCAAGAATGAGGTCGATGGGAGCCTCCCTTTAGCAGGAAGGGTGTCGTTTGATGGCAATGTAGGCAGCCATCGACCTTAGGTAGCAAGCCATCGACCTTGAGGTCGATGGGAGCTCCGCTTTAGCAGTTTTACTTCCAAGGTTAGGGCTTTATATCTTATACTAATCTCTAGTGTCTT
>OVAN01014358.1:0-12100 GCA_900406275.1 Anastatica hierochuntica | reverse complement strand
ATGCGGTCATGCGATCGTCCCGAGCTTCGTATTCCCCGTTGAACTGATTTGCGACGAGCTGGGAGTCGTAGAATACGCCGATCCTCTTTTCTTTGACTGCCTTTGCGAGGCGGAGTCCAGCAAGCAGCGCTTCATATTCCGCCTCGTTGTTGGAGGCCGGGAATGCTAATCGGAAGGATTGCTCTATAGTCTCCTCTGTCGGGGATACAAGTTGTACCCCAATGCCAGACCCCCTAGTGGAGGAAGAACCGTCCACGTGTAAAGTCCAGGTCCCTTGGTCCTCTGCTTCAGAGCTCGGTTCGGGGGGTTATCTCAATTATGAAATCCACCAAGACTTGCGACTTCAGCGCCGTTCTGGGCTTATACTCGATGTTGTATTCACTAAGTTCGATTGCCCACCTGGCTAGGCGTCCTGACTGTGTTGGACTGTGGAGTATGGTGCGGAGCGGATGGTTGGATAATACAGCAACGGAATGAGACTGGAAGTATGGGCGAAGCTTCCGCGCCGATGTGACCACAGCGAGCGCCAGTTTTTCAATAACCATATATCTAGTCTCGACATCTGCCAGAGACTTGCTGATATAAAAAATGGGATTCTGCTCGTTGCTTTCTTCCCATAATAAGACTTCGCTGATCGCCGCGCTGGACATTGCTACGTAGAGATATAACAGTTCGCCGGTTTCCGGCTTGGACAATATTGGAAGCGTGGTCAGGTATATCTTCAATTGGGAGAATACTTCTTCGCATGACTCGTCCCACTCAAATTTCTTGTTGGAGCGAAGCTTCTGGTAGAACGGGAGACGCTTGTCGGTTGATCGGGAAATGAACCTGCTCAAGGCTGCTATTCATCCTGTGAGCTGTTGTACTTCCCGCATTATGGTTGGTGAGTTCATGTTCATGATAGCGGAGAGCTGCTTAGGGTTGGCTTCGATCCCACGCTGGGTCACCAGGTACCCCAAGAATTCTCCGGAGGTGATGGCGAATGTGCATTTTGTCGGGTTCAACTTCATGCCATATTTGTTGAGGACCGAGAAACATTCTCGTAAATGGCCGACGTGATCATCCTCGCGCAATGACTTCACCAACATGTTGTCAATGTACACCTCCATTGTCTTGCCAAGCTGGTCGGAAAACATCTTGTTCACCAACCTCTGATATGTCGCTCCGGCAATTCTGAGGCGAATGGCATCACCTTGTAGCAGTATAGGCCCCGGTCAGTTACAAAGGCTGTCTTTTCTATATCATCAGGGTGCATAAGTATTTGATTATACTCGGAGAAGGCATCAAGGAATAACAACAGCTGGTTTCCAGCTGTGGCTTCCACCAACCGATCTATGTGTGGGAGAGGGAAGTTGTCCTTTGGGCATGCCTTGTTAAGGTCGGTGAAGTCCACACATACCCGCCATTTGCCATTTTTCTTCTTGACAACCACCGGGTGGCTAACCAGTCTGGGTACTTAACTTCGATGATTGAGCCGACTTTGAGCAGCCATTCGACCTCCGCGTTGACCGCTTCTGCTCTTTCTGCCACGAGCTTCCTCCTCTTTTGGCGAACTGGCTTTTAGGTCGGATCAACGTTGAGCTCGTGGAATGTGACGTCCAAGCCTATCCCCGACATGTCGTCTATTGTCCACGCAAAAGTGTGTTTGTTTTCCTTAAGGAACACCACCAACTCCTTGAAAATTTCTTTCTCAAGGTTCGCCCCGATTCCCACGCAGTGGTCGGGGTTGTCGGGGTCAATACACACCTGCCTGATTTTACTGAGCTCAGGATTGGACGGTTTGGCTTGATTTGTTGCCTTAGGACTTTATTCCGGAGCTCGCATTTGGAATGTGTACTGCTCTTGGGACCTGCGTAGTTTTTTTTTGTTAACATAACACCATCTTGCCGTCCGCTGACTCCCGTGGACTGTTACCACCCCGGGATCGGTGGGAAACTTTATGCATCGGTGGTAGGTAGACGGGATTGCTCACATTGAATGTATCCAAGGAGTTCCCAATATTACGTTGTATATGTCTGGGGCCTCTACCACCGTAAATTTGGTCTCCATCTTGACACCGCCAATGAAAGTGATGAGCTTGATCGTCCCCATCGACATTGTGGTAGCACCGTTGAAGGCAGTTAGTGGTTGCTTTGATCTCTTTATGTGCTCCTCTGAGATCTACATTTTTTCGAGTGTCTCCTTGTAGAGGACATTTACCGAGCTCCCTGAACCAATTAGAGCTCGAGCTATCTCGCAGTCCTCAATCATGAGTTCAAGTACTAAGGCGTCATTATGAGGGCGCGCGACGCTCTTAGTTTTCCATTCTGAGAATTCTATGACGGTATCCTCCTTGATTGCTGCCTTGACGTAATCGCTCGTTGAGTTCGCCTGCCTGCATTAATACTTTATTGACCGAACCGTATCGTTGAAGAAAGGACTTGGACCCATTATCATATTGATTCACTTCCGAGCTGTAGGAGGCTCCGTCTTCTCCATCTGCCTTGCCTCTCGATCTCGTTTTGGTGGTTCCATGTCATTATGAGGTCGTGCCCCCTCATGATCATCGTTCTTTTTAGCTAGCTCTTCCGCCTTGTACTTGTTAAACAAATACTGCTTGAATCGGTAGCATTCCTCCGTTGTGTGGCCCGAGGTATTGTGGAATTCGCAGAATTTCTCCGAGGTTCTGGCCCCGTCGCCGCGCGTCCAGGTGTTGGACGTGGACTTGTAATTGGAGTTGGATCCCGAGCCCCGATCTGAACTTCGTGGGTTAGATATCTGAAACGTCCTATGCTTGGAATTGCTCCCCTCAGATCGGTGTTCGCTGGAAGATCATTTGTTGTCTTTTTCCTCCCTAGGTTTCTCTTTGGTCGTTGTCTTTGTTGTAGAAGCGTTCTTTTCCACGTACGCCTTCTTTTCGTCTTCTATTTCCACAAACCTTGAAGCTCGGTGGAGAGCGTCCTCTAGGGAGGTAGGTCGGTTAAGCATGAGGTCCTCCCGAAGGCGGGAATTGTACCAGAGAGCATTTCGTAAGGCTGTGATGCCCGCTTCATCACTGACGACCACGTTGGAAATGACTCATTTGAACCTTGATAAAAACGATCGTAAGGACGTCTTTTTTCTGAGTCATCGTCCAGAGATCGGCATCCGAAGCTCCTTTCTCGATGAACGTGGAGTAGTGCTTGATAAAAGCTGTTGATAGCTCGTTGAAGTTGTCGATGGAGTTCGCCTTTAAGCGGGAAAACTAGTTTAGAGCTGCTCCGGAAAGGTTCTCGACGAATAGCTGGCAGTATCTGGCGTCCTTGTTGGTTTCAATGAATTTGGTCTGTCCCATCGCGATGCAAAATGCAGTCATGTGAGCTCGGGGGTCTGTTTTACCCTAGTAGGGTGCGATCTTGAGCTTGATGCTAGGAATGGTCGCGCCTACGATTCGGCTTGTGAAGGCATCCGTTGAGTTTCCTCAATGACTCGATGAACCTCCGGTGCCGAGCTGGTTGCCTTGTGGATCTGAGACTGCATCGTTCGGAACTCGGCGATTGCCTGGGTGAGGGTCTGCTTTAGCACTTGCAGCTCGGTGTCTGCATGAGCTGACACCCCTCCCAGAGCCGAGTCTTGTTGCCCCATATCTCGATCTCCGCCCGACCTCTGGTCGGTGTGGGTCGCACCATTCTCAGGTCGGGTCTCTAAAGCCCGGAGTTCGCGTGGTGAGGTCGGGACTAAAGAATTTATCCTTGCGAGCTGGGAAGCCGAGGCCTACGCTAGCTCCTCTAACCATTGTCTCGACCTCCGGTCTTGCTCTTCTTTTCTGGCGGTCCTTTCCACCAGCAGGGCAAAGATGCCATGCATGTTCTCCGGGACCTGGTCCAATGCCGTATGGGCGTCGAACGTCGGGGTGGTCTGTTCTTGTTCCTGAATCTCGGTGGCCCGGTTGACGTTATCGCCGTCGTGAATCCCTGGGAGAGTTGGGCTTGTTCTTCCATCAGTTCGTTGTCGCCAGACATGATTTCCTACAAACGAAAAGGAGAAAAGGAATAGATAACACAAAACGTACACTGAATTACGTGGAACACTGATGTAGCGAAGCGGAATCCTCCCTCCTTCTAGCGCCAATTGTTGGATCCGAAATCCACACAGAATACGGGGTCTACAATTTGTAATGCAATGTGAACAAAAGTCGTAATTTTATAGATTAGTAGAGAATATGTTTTACAAGAGTTCCTCGTAAATTTCTAGGAAAAAGAATTCGATCCCCATCCTTAAGCTCCTTCTCCTCCTTCACTTCTTCTTTGCGCAAAAGGCCAGCTTCTTCTTGGTGGGCCTTGGCGGCCCATTAGCACCCTGGTTCCTCAATTGGCTATTGGGTCGGTTTACTCTGAACCGGGTATGGTGGATACCACCTCCATCAGATTGGTCTTATCATTTCGCGAAATCGTTACTGCATAATCGTACGAAGAACGATTTCTCCGCAAGAAATCGTAAAAGTCACTTTGTCGCAAAACGGCCCAGGAAGGCCTAAATCGCGATAAAAGTCCACTTACGATTTCGGACGAGATGGGACCCAACTACGTCAACGATTTACCCGAGTTCCGCGAAAGATAAATGGAAAACGCGATAAAGTTAAAGTTTAGAGATAAATATGGAAAAATCGTGAAGATAAGAATATTCTCGAAAAAAGGAATATTTTCGCGGAATGATATACTCAAACCTAGGGCGGAAAAGGAAACCGGACTAACCTACAAAGGCATATATAAGAGAGGCTAAGGAGAAGAATGAGGAGAGACAAAAATTTCTTCACAACTCACACTTAGAGCAATTAGGTTTATTTTCGTTTTGTTAACGAGCTGCGTCTCAACTAGGTTTACAAGTCTTACATTGTTAGAACTAGGATACTCGCCGACAGCTCTCGCAGCCACGGCTTATCACCTGTTGTAATGCTCAACGCAGATTCGGAATAAGATCTCTATTGCTCTACTCTGATTTTCGATTCTCTTTTACTTTTTACTTCGTCGTCTGTTTCTTCATACTTTTGATCTATCGTTGTTTGGTTTAGCAGAAATCTGGGACCTCAAGGAAAGTTAGGGTTTCCTGGCTTTTCTTCTATTATGAAAATCGACAGTGCGAATTTCAGTTCCCACAGTTTGGCGCTAGAAGGAGGGTGCCTATTCGTTCAGGGTATGGATCAATCTAACTCACAACAGCAAAACGCTAGATAAGATATGACTACAGGCGACCAGACCAATCAACCAGCTCGTGACGGCGACAGTGTCAATAACAACGCTGAAAAATACTGCAGCGACAAAAAACACCGCGGTCAACGCTGAAGCAAACACTGCAGCGTTACAGGAGATTAAAAAGATGTTCTGGACTCTCGAAAAGAAGTCGGCCGAATAAGACAAACTAAATAGCTCTCTCGCTAAACAGGTTGAAACCTTAACTGCGGGGTCTAGAACTATTCTTCCGCGCGGAGCTACCATATTCTGCGGAAGAAGACTCGACTTTACCACTCCACTTGGCTTACTCCAAAATGCATAGGAAAATCCATCGGGACAAAACCCTGATGTAATCACCCCTGTCGCGGTGCGAAGTAACGTGGAAGACCCTCCAAATCCCGAGAAGGAAATAGAGGAAAACAAAGTCGAGCGAATCGACCTGGACTTCAGCGATCAATCTGATTCCACTGATGAAGATGCGGACATACACCTAAGAAGGGTCAAGGGTCGCGCAATGCGGAAAGACTCTCAGCTCAACGAACCCATGACAGAAGAAGAAGAAAATATCTTGTGGGTAGAGCAAGAGAAACATGCCAAAGAGCAGGCCAGAGCAATTCACAGTAAATGTCGACCGTCTCGAAAAAGACCAGCGATGATCTCGACGATATTCGCGATCTCCGTGACTACATCGCGAAAACAACGGCAGAGGTTAAAGCGATAAAATCGCATATCCACCGCGCAACCAGTGTCGCGCTAGAAATTGATAGGCTCCTCAAAGAGGCTCGAAAAACTCCATTCACTGCTCGCATAACCAACAACAAAGTCTCGGATCCCGGGAAGGTGAAAATCCAAACTATGACGGAACCTCCGATCCAAAAGCTCACCTGCAGTTTTTCCAGATGGCGAGATCCAAGCTCAAGGAAGGTGAGAAAGACGTTGGTTTTTGCCACCTTTTCGTCAAACATCTCCAAGGGGCAGCCCTCGAATGGTTCTCCAGTCTAAAATGAAATTTCATCGAAAGTTTCTGTCAACTCTCCTCGGAAATTATCAAAAAATACTCCATGTTTATGGACAGAGAAACCTCCGACCTCGATCTATGGAACCTGTCTCAAAGAGAAGACGAATCTCTCCGAGATTTCATGAACAGGTACAAGATAGTAATGTCGAGAGTTTGCGGGATCAGTGACAAGGTGGCAGTAGACGCACTCAGAAAAATCCTCTGGTACAAATCGAAGTTCAGGAAATGGATAGCTGTCGAAAAACCGTGCACTATTCAGGATGCACTTCATAAGGCTATGGACTTCATCATCATCGAAGAAGAGATTCTATCACAAAAACACAAACCAGTGAAGGCATCCTCGAAAGACTTAACCCCATAATAGAAAGCGAAAAAGAAGATCCCTCGTAACGACAACTATGCCCATCATGAGGGAGAAGATGTCCGGGGGGCGCATAACTAGGCCATCAACTCCCCGTCCGAACAAGGCAGGACGTCTGGGAACACCTGGACGCGGAACACATCATACGACAAGAACACCTTCTGCGAATTCCACCAAACGAAAGATCACTCCACCGCAAACTAAGGTTCTCGGAGTGAGACTAACGGTAAACTCCTCGCAGGGGAAATCTCAGTCATAACCACCGTAAAAGACCTCATACACGATACATACTGCCAACCTAGGACCGATAAAGCACCCCTAGGAGACGCCATGTCTCAAGGAACTCAAGCGGATGGAAAACGCGGAAGGAAACCCGACCACAAAGGCAACGACTCCAATCGCCACAGAGTGAATATGATTATCAGAGGGTCGCAATACTTTCGCGATACCGTCTTATCGATAAAAGCATATCACTGAAAGGGTGAGTCAAGTGCAAACTGGCCTACGCCACTCGTCACCTTAAGCGACACCGCAAATGACACCATCGCTTTCGAGGAATACAAAACTGTCGGAATCAACAAACACTATAACGATCCCCTCGTGATCGACCTCGTCATAAAAGATCTCAAAGTCGCCAGGGTCCTCATCTACACAGGAAGTACCGTTGATATCATCTACCCTGATACCCTCAACAGGATGAACATTGATTTATTAGAGGTCACACCCGCACCGAAACCACTCACCAGTTTCTTCGGAACGACATCAATGACTCTCGGATCGATCAAACTTCTGGTGATGTCCAAGGAAATAACGAAAGTCGTCGATTTTGTGGTCGTCGACCATCCTACCATCTATAAAGTGATCATGGGAACGCCATGGATAAACTCCATGAAGGCAGTCCAATCGACCTACCACTTGGGCATTAAATTCTCGACTCCCTACGGAATCGCTGCAATCTGAGGATGCCTAAAACAGTCACGACTGTGCTTCTTAGCCGAGCATAAGCTAAGACAAATCGCAATGACGCCGATGGCCAAACCCAAACGAATGAATACAACTCGGCCGTCAGCCGAAGATACTTTGGAAAAAGACGTGCCATAATCATCAACTCAAGAAACAGCTCAGTCCAAAGGAAACAAGCAAACTTCCGAGCCCAGCATTCCCGACAAAGCAAAGCCCTCGACACCAGAGGAAATCGTCGACCCAACTGTAGTAATCGAGACTGAAACGGCCGATGCAACTCTATTACGCGAGTGATCACTCACAACAACAAACTAAACTACGAGACGGCTTGATCCTCAAAAGAGGTACGTAGGGAGATCTTCGCAAGAGGATTTTAGCTATCCCCATCTATAAAAAAGGGGGTGGGTGTACGTATATTCGTATACTCCCACACTTTGTACTCGAGACTTTTTGATACGTTTCGGCAATAAATTTTTGCTTTTTGTTTTTCTTATAACCCAAAAACGGAAATCATACGAGAAAACCTTTTTAATGAATCTTTACTATAACGTGTTCATCAATATATTCTACCACAAAACGAAAAAACTTTCGAAAAAAGCGAGACGTCGCGAATTTCCGAGAAGCACAATTCCGAACTCGACCGAAAACTTCTAAAAACAGTCGCAAGACTATCAAACCCCTACCAGGAAAAGGATAAGTACTTGTCCCAACTTCGCACCCGTCGATTGCCCTTGACGGACAAACTAATCAATCACCTTAACCTGCTCTTCACGAAGAATGGGTTTTGATACATCCGACTAGGATAATAGTGCACTATAAAAGAAATCCGAGATTTTGGTTAGCACTTCCAGACGACTTAGAAATTGTCTTTGGAGAGATGCTCAGTTCCCGATTGATGCAAGTCATATAAGTCGAGAACTTATCGCATACTTCAATATCGAGACTGAACCAGGTCGAAATCGAAACACAGGAAAAGTAAGCCGGAGTTAGTCACCACAAGCCCGAAAAACGAGAGTAAACCTAGGTCTTGTCCTAAACCCAGCACATTAATCTCAAACATCTCAAAACATAGTATCTAACCGATACGAGATCCCAAAAGAGTAAATCTCTCGAAAAAGATTCGTGAGTAAACCTAGGTCTTGTGTCTTCGTCTATATTCGTGTTTATAAAAATCCGAAAGAATAAATCTGTCGAAAACTCGCACCCAAAAAAACAACGAATATAGCGATCCTTCAAGGAATGGATATGAGACGACATCTCATAATCTGTCTCCACGTACGCAACATTACTCATACATTATCAAATCAAAATAAAAACACCGTTTATTAGAACTAAACCTCAAGATGACAGGGTTTCGAAGCCAAATACGACCGACCCCAATAGATAGAAAGTGGCCAAAATTGGCCAAAACCCGAACATAACTTAAAAACAGGGAACACTCTCCCTCTACATACAAACATATCTTATTCAAGAATTGTATTCGTAATAGCCAGAGATCGAAAAATTACCCACGCTAAACGAGTTCGGATTTTGGTCCACCGCGTCGTATTCGCCTCGAGCGGTGTCCCCAACTTCCTCTGAATCGGGAGAAACGGGAGTCGGGGCCTAGTGACCCCGAACCCTCTCTTCGATCGAAGGGATCGAAGACTCAACATCCTTGCACTTCTTCATATGGTCGGACATTTTGTCAGTCTCGAAGCGATAGGAGTAATCGGAATGTTGGGTGCGCCACAATGAACCCAGCGAACCACGACACTCGCGGTACTCTTCAAAATACTATTGAGCGTACTTGTAGTTGTCAATGGCCGCCGCAAATTGAACCGAACGTTCAACCATAACTGAGGTGATCTTGCGTTTTTCGCGTCTATACGTGCGACGAATCTTTGAAGCTTAATTTCGCGCCAACTCCTTCTCACGAAGAGAAGCCGCTTCGACCTCCCTTTTCAAGCGGGAGTTTTCTTCCTCGAGTTTCTCGGCCTTGAACCGACTGTTCGCCCTAAGTGCCTCGTCCATCACGTGGAGACCTTGTGAAATAGGGATCCTTTAAAAGGTTAGGGGAAAAGTCATATGAATAAACGGAATCGTGTTGTATGCTCGAAAGCTAACCCCCATGCACAAATGCGAGGCCTCCGTGTACTGCCCTGACCTGATGAATCCTGCGTCAGCCGCAGGTTGATGCGTCAGGGCATCAAAAGAGGCAAGGAAGGCGTCCAAGTCTAACCCTTCTCCCAAAAGTGGCAGTGAAGGTTGACTCGGACCACTTATGTCTCCGCCGAGGAGATCATGGTACCATGCCCCCTCGGACGACCCCCTCCTGTCCTCGGCAACGCCGCCCCCGTTAGCGGACGCGCGCTCGTTCATGGGAGACCTCTCCCCCTCCTTGTCATGAGGCATCTCGTATGGAGTGAAGCCATTCATGGTCGGTTTGAACTCCTCTCTTGTGACCGCGTCGAGTTGAGTCTGATTCTTGTGATACTTAACCGTGTTGCGAACTTGCTGCAGGGAAAAGTAACCCTAGTGGAACGGACCGCCTCGAAGAAGGTTCCTAACGACGCAAAGATCTTCCGGATGAGGGGGAAGGGGATCGAGAACTGCAAAACAAAAGAACTATCAGATATCGGCAAATGAAAAGAAAATGATCAGTGTATCGAAAACGATACCCGCGGGACCCCATCTACGCCTAAAGGAAAAAACATATTCGTCCTCGATAGAGGCACTATCTAAACGAACGAAGAAATATCGCTTGTTCCAACTGTGGAAATTGGACATAAACGATCAGATCACCGACATATTGTTCCTCGGCTTGAGACAATACCAAAGCGGCAAACTCGTGGCCTTTGGAGACAAAAACGCCAATAGATAGTCGACGCTTAGATCCATCCCTTGTTTGTAACTCAAAACCAAGACTCTGATAAGGTTTTAGAGATCGACGGGCGAAAGTTGGCTGATCGATAAGCCGTCGTGGTCTAAAAACTTAACTATGATCCCCAGAATGTGAAACCATAGTCGACAAAACAATAAATGCGCTTCATATCATGTAAAGAAACCGCGAGGCGGAGAATCATCATCCTCTCCGACCTTCGGCATCCGAAACTCCACCTCCTCTGGAAATCAGTAGAAATCTCGGATGACAGCAAGGAAAGAGTCCCGGCACCCGCTCGGCCTACTGGCATCCTTTTTGAAGGTTAGTCTCGGCGGATACCGTGAGTCGGGCGGTGGAGCTTCGATATCACACATAACACGCCAGTACTCCCTCACTTCCTCAGAATCAACCGAGTGCGGCAAGAACTCGATTTTTTGTACGACGTCGTCCTCCCAAACTCGTAGGTTTTCGGGGTCAAAACTCGACGGTAAAGTGTTTACGGAAACTCGAGCATTCGAAGCCACAACAGAAAAAGAGGAGAGAGAGATGGAAAGGATAAAGAGTTTTTACCTTAAGGAATTTTTTTCTAGTGAAAATGAGCAAGTGTAAGATTTGGAAAGTTACTCCTCATATTTATAGAAAGGGAGACTTATTATTCATCCTCGGACTTTTTATCCATCGATTCCACCTAACTTCCCTAACGTGCTCTAATGTTCGCAAGGACATTCCAACGATTCTTGCAAACTGGGGGGCTAACTGTTGGGGTCAAAAATGGTCACGACGAAATCAAAGCATAAAAAGCACAACGAAAATGTTGTCTCTTTTTCGGAACGAAAATCGTAAGAGGATTATAAATTCCAAGGCTCTTGCCATCTAGTCGATCTCATCTAAACCAAACATCGAAACCCCGCATCTAGCCAACCATAGGCAACTGCTTCGCGAAGTCTAGTCACTTGCGAGCAACTAAACGCAAGATTATCAAAATCAATGCATGAGTCTTCCGTATAACTCCTGAGAGATCTCAATGGACAAGTTTCGAAGCGATAAGAAGTCACCGTAGACGTCGAATAACCACGTCGCTTCGGAAACACGAACAAGGTTTAGTCGCCCATAGGCGACTAAACTCTTGGCAAGTCTAGTCGCCCATTGGATGACTAGACTCATAGCAAGTCTAGTCTCCCAATGGGCGACTAGACTCTTGACAAGTCTAGTCGCCGACTCTCCGAAAGTTTAGTCGCCCGGAAAGTCTAGTCGCCAGGCGACTAGACACGGATAACGTCTAGTCCCCCACGGTTGACTAGACCACGTCCTCTTGATCGTCTTCTTCTTTGAACCTTGGTTTGATTGTCTCTTGTTTCATCTCGATTGGAGTTTTCGTTAAAGTTTCGCGACAATAATCGTAAAGACTTGTTCTTTTCGTAAAAACTTTGTATCGATCGTATATAACGATAATGGTTAACTTGAACACCGATATTACCTTAACTATACGATTGGTCTTATCATAACGTGAAACCGTCATTGCGTAATCGTACGAAGAACGATTTCTCCGAAAGAAATCGTAAAAGTCACTTCGTTGCAAAATGATCCAGGAAGGCCCAGAACACGATAAAAGACCACTTACGATTCCAGACGAGAATGGGCCCAACTATGTCAATGATTTACCCGAGTTCTGCGAAAGATAAATGGAAAACGCGATAAAGTTAAAG
>OVAN01014357.1:0-12103 GCA_900406275.1 Anastatica hierochuntica | reverse complement strand
ACTACCTCAGAAGCTCTGAGACCGGATGGGGAAGAGGCAGCCTGAACGATGAGAATCTCGGAGCTTTCTGATTTTCTTTCGATTCCCATCTCTGAAGAAGGAAACATTGTTTCCGAGACCCTTTTCAGGCATCGATTTCGTCGAGACAGTTTTTGACCCCAACATTAAGCTGAGACGATATACTTTTGAAGCCTCCCTGCTACATAGCTTGTCAAAGATTAGTTTCAAGTGATCTAACAAGATTTTGGAATGTAAATCAATCTAAGATCAGACTACTAATTGCGCGTTAAAGCAATCATGCATTCTAATCAACCGAGACAAAGACAATACAAATCCCTAATCAAATACTAGCAACTTATGATGACGTAAACTCTTTGAAAAACATAAAACTTAACAATCGAACTTCTCAGACATGGAACACAAAACACAACAAGAAAAAATCAATTAAATCATCTCTATAACAAAGTAAGAGTTTTTAAATCTTCTCTATAGCAAATTATAAATCGATATCTTCTCCTCATAAGCTCTTAAAACTGAAGAACAATGCAAAATTCCTAAATCTTTTAGATGAACTTTACAGTTACTCTAAAAAATGTGGCTCCTCTTTCCTTAGAGGCTAAAAACAAGTATATATAACGCTTGATTTTCCTTCGATAGTCATTAGTTAAGTTGGTTTTGACGAAATCAAAATCAGGTTGCTGAAGAGAAGGTTATTCAGTAATTTACGTCCCTCACAACGAAATCTCCTTTCTACATGTTTGTGCCAAAATTGACCTCCAAATCAATGGGAATAAGCACGCCAACCAATGGAAATGTACATGTTCTCCTCCTGCTTCATTTTTGAAACAACCTAACATATCTTCATTCAATCGATTGTACCTTCTTGGTCTCAGCACCAAATGACTTCACCCACTTGCATTTAAAATTTAACTCAAAAGTCTATCTTTTATTTCCAAATTTCAGCTCAATCAAATGAAGGTAAAACCATCATTTAATGAGATCTTTCTGGTGCTGAGAATATGTTTAGATTGGTAAGATGCAAAAATCAAGCGTTTGAGTTTCAGCCTTCTAGATCCGACCTTGATAATTTTTTGGGAGTATGAATGAGGTCTATTTAGCAATTTATCCATCCTTTTGAAGGTTAAATCTGTTTAGTCCCAAAAATCACAAATACGAAAAAAACTACCTCTAAAGATCAAAAAGTGTTATGAACATGCAAATAAATACGTAAAAATTAGACTAAAAATGGTAAAAATTAGTATTATCACATTTGCCTCCACTTTGACTTGGATTGTGCCTCCAAGGTATGATAATACTATTATTTTACTGTTTTTAGTTAGATTTTACGCACTTATTTATAGGTTTTTGATGCTTTTTCGATCTCTAGAGCACTACAAGAAATAACGTCGATTGCGAGGAAGAATCTCACCGCAATTTCCTAGCAAACGGAGATTTGCGACGAAATTGTGAGGAAAATGAGGCAATCGTTAATCGTTTTCGCAAATTACCTTAGGTTGAAATTGCGAGGAATCAGGATTTTTTCGTCGCAATTTGGTCGCAATATTTTGAAAAGAAATTACGACTATCAGACGCAATTCTTCGCGTTTTGGTCGCATAAAATTGCGACAAAATGCGTTTGACCGTCGTATTTTCCTCGCTAAAAATTGCGACGAATACTCGCAATTTCGTAGCAAAATTTCGTTATTTTTTTTAAATTAATTAAATTAAATTTAATAACATTTAATAAAAATAAACAAAAATAATAATAAAATAAAAAATTTAAAATGAAAATTAAGTATATTATAAAATTTAGTTTGAAAATTTAAATTAAATATTAAGAAAAATATTTTACAAAACAAAAATAAATCCTAAAATCTAAACGTCGTCTGTCGGCGGCTGCTCCTCATGCTGAACATCAGAGGAGAACTGACCGAACTTGGGGTCCTTCTGCGCAAGCCAATCGAAAAGGAGAGAATGGGTACTAATCTGCTGCTCGTACCCGGCCATCTTCGACCGAACAACAGTGACCTCCTCGCGAGCCGTCTGAAGCTCTTCCTCGGCCCTCTTCAGCTTCTCCTCTAGTGACTCCATGTAGCCTCCTGGATGCTGAATACCGGTTGCCGCTGAAGAGGCCTCTGACTAGAGAGACCCAACACCAAAAAATCGGCCTTTCGACCAGGGAGCAAGCTACAGAAAAAAAGAATCGTTAGTAAACATATTAAATAATTTAAAAAACCAAATTATGTATTAAAATTAATTACTACTAACCTCGGCGAAGATCTTGTACTTCTCGTACTGGGAAAGACCCGTAGACTGGACGGAGCTATGCACTCCATCGAAAGTGTAATATCCGCCTCGTCGATTCGGTGGCGGACATCGGCCGCGAGCCGCTCTGACTTCGCATCTACGAAGGTGCCGTTCGACTGCTTCTTGGTCTCTTCTAGCACGACTAGAAGATCGGAAACGTCGGTACCATCCTTAGCCTTATTTAATAAATTATTTACATAATTTAATTGTTTATAAAATATTTAAAACGTTTAGTTTTTTATAACATATTTAAATCATTTAATTTTAAATTTTTTTAAAATTTAACCATGCGTCGGGAATGGACAGAGGGACCTTGCTAATGCTTTTCTAAGGCCCCCTAAAATAATGCTAAAAGATCTTGGTGACCTTCTGCGCGACCTTCCCGTCGTCGTCGAACCTGAAAAAAATTAAATTCGTATATAATTAAGTAAATATAAATTTTAAATTAAAACTTTTAAAAAGACTACCAGAATATCTCGGGAGGTCGTTGGGGGTGAAGTCTGGGCAAACTTGCCAGAGCAGGACTCCGGAGAAGATCCTCACGAGAAATCCCCGACGTGTGTATTGACGGACCCTGCTGCGTCGGATGCTGCGAGGAAGTCTCAGGAACGGGTCCTGAAGTGTAAGGGCCCGTACCTGACGTATGGCCCGGCCTTGGTCTACCAGACAACTATATAAAGGCATCGAGGCCAAAAGGATCGCCCGACTATTAAAAAAAGTTAACTTTTAATAATAATGTTTTTCTAAAAATAATTTTTTAAAATATTTTATAACTTAATATTAATTAAAAAATTATTTTAAAATTTCGTAACTCCAACTTACTTGTTTTTACAATTTTTTAGATATATTGAATAATCAAAATTATTAATAAATTTTCTGAATATCATTACTAAATTTCATACTTGATGTTCTACGTTTCATTCCAGAACTTTCTACTAATTACTTATCTAAACTACCTAAATCTACTAATTATAACACATAATTATTATCTAAACCTTTTGTACCTTTTTATACTAACTAATATTACACAAATAAGGTAAAATCTTACATTATATTGATTTGGATCCATTGAGGATTGAGAGGATTTGTGTTTAGAAGTGTTTTTAGAGAGAGAGAGTTAGTGATTTGCGAATGAGGAGGGAAAGAAATGGTGGGGTATATATATATTTTTGTTTCCTCACAATTCGCAATTTCCTCGCAATTTTTATTTTTTTTGCTGCTTTGGTTTTCGTTGTGGCGCCAAAATCTGCAAGGAAATTGCGAGGATTCGTCGCAATTTTGGTGAAATTTACAATAAACCGCGTAAATTAATTACAACCACCGAAAATTGCGACCAATCTGCGACGAATCGTCGCAATTTCCTCACAGATTTTTCGAGGAAATTACGAGGAATAATCGCAGATTCCTCTCAATTTTTATTAATTATATATATTAGAATTAATTACAATGTTTAGGGTTTACGGTTTTACGGTTTCGTGTTTCTCGTATGTTTGAAATGCGGATAACTACTATGTAACCTGCGTTAACATTTTTATTAAGATAATCGATCACATCGCCAAAAAAAAGTTGCACGAGTAACGAATGTTCATACGAACCCTTTTATGTGAAGTAAGGTTAATTATAAGGTAAAGTTTAGTTTTTTTTTAACTCGGATCACAGACATGTAATCTTTTTATTCTGTTGTTTTTATGTACTACTAGAAGAAGTATTTAGATAACTAGTTGTTTCGTGTGACTTTTCATAGTTTAGGATTTATGATTTAGGGTTTAGGGTTTAGATTTCACGATTTAGGGTTTAGTGTTCATTGTTTAATGATTAGGGTTTAGGGTTTAATTTGCGAGGAATTTGCGACTAATCCTCGCAAATTCGTCGCAATATGTTTAATTAATATATATTAATTACAAGGTTGACGGTTTACGGTTTATCATTTGCGAGGATTCATTGTCAAGATTGTACCAAACCAATTGATCTTTCTAATATGTGAGGTCCCAAAAGATGCTCTTTTTATGCGAATTGTGACTTTCCAAATATCCATCAGGCATGTTCGGTTTGGTGTGCCAATTTCCCTCCCACTTCACTGTTTCTTGAGCATCGTAATAGTCAATCTGTTTCAACACTTCCTCACCACTCATGTACACTGGGGTAGGAAGCTTCGCAATTTTGTTCTTCCTTAACAATTTCCTGTTCCTCCTATAAGGATGAGACATCAGTAAAAATCGATGATGACAATCAAACCAGCAAGTTTTACGTCCGTGCTTAAGTTGAAATGCTTCAGATTGATGTGCACAGTAAGGACATGATAACCTTCCATGTTTTGTCCAACCAAATATCATTCCATATGCGGGAAAGTCGCTAATCGTCCACATAAGTTTCGCCCGCATGTTAAAGTTCCTCTGTTGTGATTGGTCGAACGTACGGACACCTGCATACCACAACTGCTGCAGCTCTTGGATGTGAGGTTGGAGGAAAACGTCTAAAGATTTGTTCGGGTGCTTAGGTCCGGACACTAAAATGGTCATGAACAGAAATTCCCT
Source organism: Anastatica hierochuntica (assembly GCA_900406275.1). NCBI lineage: Eukaryota > Viridiplantae > Streptophyta > Magnoliopsida > Brassicales > Brassicaceae > Anastatica > Anastatica hierochuntica. The sequence continues at coordinate 7,262 of OVAN01014357.1, read as the reverse complement.
TTACATGCACATCTCGGGTGGGAGATCGTAAGGGGTCAAAATAACTGACCACAAGGAGTAGTTTCTACCTGACATTCCAAAAGGACTGAACCCATATGTACACAAACCAAGATACACATTTCTGCACTCGTTAGCAAAATCAGGGTATACCAACTGAAAGTGTTTCCATGCTTTTGAGTATGACGGATGTGTAATCTCTCCATTCTCGGTTCTATGTTCTGCATGCCATCTCATTACAGCCGTGGTCTTTTCTGAAAGATATAGTCGCTTCAGACTTTCTGTGATTGGCAAGTACCACATCCGCTGAAATGGTACGCGAGTACGTCCAATTGTAGGTTGATATCTCGGTTTCGCACAAAAGCGACACTCCTGCAACTTTTCATCATCTTTCCAAAATATCATGCAGTTGTCGGTGTAAACATCAATCATTTGGGATGGTAACCCAAGACTAGAAACCAATTTCTGAATTGCATAATAAGTTTCAGCCGAATTATTATCCGCATGCACATACTCTTTAAAAAAATATGTCCATGCATCCATGCATTTCTCAGGTAAGTTGTAATCGCTTTTAATTGTCATCATCCTAGATGCCAATGATAATTTAGAAAAACCATCTCTACATTCCATCGTAGATAAGTTGATTAGCAGCGTCTAATATATCATAAAATTGTTTTGCATCTACGTTCGGTTCCTCATAATTTAGAACATCAGCAAATGTTGCATTTTCTTGATGACATACATGTGATGTATTCTGAAATGCATCTGTAACCATATCATGAAACCTATTTTCTGTTTCATGCTCCGTATGACCAACTAGTTCTTCCTCTATTTAGGTTTTCACGACTAGAGCTACTACCTTCTTCAACATTACAACTTTCCCCATGAGAAACCCATAGATAGTAATTTGGGGTAAACCCTCTATTATTTAAACGTTTCTTCACAGTGTCAATTGAAATATACTTTTCGTTATGACATTTCACACAAGGGCAGAAGATTTTACCGTGCTCTTGCGCAAAGTAGTTGTTTGTCGCTTGATAGATGAATCTTCGCAAACCGTCCTGGTACTCTTTTGTTACTATGCCAATAATAGGATCTCTACGCCTATACATCCATCCTCGTACAGTGAAAATGTCAGACTCCCAACTCGACATTTTTTTTCCGATTTTTCTTAACTTTTTCTTTGTTTGATGATTGGGAATGAAATGGGAGAGTGGAGTTGTATATATAGGAAAATTTTGCGGCTGATTTACGACCACTTTTGCCTTAGCAAATGTTTTTCACACCCAGAAAATCATTTCAACCGCATTTTCCCTTGTGGTCGCTATTTCGTTGCAAATATTGCTAAGAAATTGCGACGAAATCACAATAAGTCGTTATATCGTAGCAATTTCCTCGCAAATTTGCGACTGCAAACCGTTCCTAGCAATTTCAACCTAATTCCCATTGTGGTCGCTAATTCATCGCAAATATTGCTAGGAAATTGTGACGAAATCACCATCAGTCGCTATATCGTAGCAATTCCCTCGCAAATTTGCGACTGAAAACCGTTTCTAGCAATTTCGTCGCAAATTTGCGACGAAATTGCTAAAAATGGTTTTTATTCGCAAATTTGCGAAGAAATTGCGACCAATTTATTTTCCATAGCATATTGGTCGCAATTTCCTCGCAAATTTGCTAGGAAAACTTTTCCTCGCAGTTTCGCGTGTTTTCTTGTAGTGGAGGTAGTTTTCTCTTATTTGTGATTTTGTGGACTATTCAGGTTAAATCATCAAAAAGGATGGAGAAACGGGCTGCTTGGACCTCAATCATATTACCAAGCAAGTTTCTTTGGCTGATCATGAAGACAAAAGCTACCAATATAGACAGATTCTCAGCATCAGAAAGATCGTCATGAGCGAGATATTCCCCTCATTGGATTAAGCTGAAATTAGGTCAGAAGTTGATAATTTGAGTTAGCGTTCATATGCAAGTGGTTTGAAGTCCTTTCAAGCTGTAACCGAAGAGTTATAGTTGTTTAAGCAAAGATATGTCAATCTGTCTCAAAAAGGAAGCAAGTGAAGCAACATTTGAAACTGTTATCGGGTGATGGAGTTGCCACCACCGACCGAGTGCTCACAGAGAAATTTCGTGGTCAAAGACAAATTTCAAGTCATAACTTTCGGTTCGATTAACCAAATTTGATTATGGAAGAACCGCCATAACCGAGGATGCCCTAGGAAACCCTATTATTATAAATAAGTTGTTTTTAGCCTTTAGAAAGAGAGAGCCACGAATTCACAGAGAGTTTCAAGCCGTAAAAATCTTTGAGAGTTCTTTTCTTTTGTTCTTGAAGTTTCGAAGTGTTCTTGAGAGAGATTCATTCTGTATTTTGTCATAGAGAAGATTTCTTTACTCTTGATCTATTTAATAATGTTTTTCTCATTGATTGCTTGCTGTTTTTCATGCTCCATGTCTGAGTAGTTCTTTAGTTAGGTTTGTAGGCTTCTCAAAGAGGTCATGTATTCATGAGATGCTAGTATTTGTTTAGGGATTCGTTTAGTCTTTGTCTCGGTTGATCTTTATGCATGATTGCTCTGCTTGTGCATCTACTAGTCTGTCCATAGTAGATTTTTATTCCAAAAGCTTGTTATATCACCTGAACCAAACCTTTGACAAGTTGAGTTTGAGGAAGCTTCGAAAGTAGACCGCCTTAGCTCAGTGAACTTATCGAAACATGTGTCTATTTAATGCATGCTAATTATTTAATATCATTCGAAAGTCTAGGTTCCTTGATAATTAGTATAGAATCCTGAACCTCGAAAGTGGAGAGGATTTAAATTAGTGTTTTCGAGTTCTAGACATTTCTTGATACTATTCCCTAAACAAATCGATTTTCTCTATGATGCATGATTCTTTGCGATGTCCTACGTTCCTAAGGCTTTTTTCCATTGATTTACATCCTTTTAATCATTTTTGGTCGCTGTCTTTTACTTTTAAACTCACCAAAAAACTCTTTTATTTTATTTTTTAGCTTAAATTAATTCTGATATTCGTAGTGTAAGATCTTAGTCCTCGTGGGATCGATAACCTGAAGTAGTGCATCTATGCAGTGCACTTGCAGCAGTAGTGTCTTTTCGGGTTAAACTTGACACACTATCAAGCTTTTTGGCGCCGTTGCCGAGGATTGGATTCGTTACTTACGAAATTTGCTTTATTGATTTAGTCTAAAACGCTTTTATTTTAAGTTTTTACTTCTTTTTTGTTTCTTTTCTTTTTAGGTTTTATGCAAAGGAGACCTTCTTTGGACGACCCACGTACAACCAATCCTCCCATTGACATTATTGAATGCACCTTAAGGAGACAAAAGAGAGAAAGATTAGCTGCTATGGAAAATTCGAACCAGAATCCTCCTCACAGGGAACAACATCTTGTGGACAATCAAACCGTTCTCATTGAACAAGAAGACGTAGCTGCTGGCCATGGACTTTCCGTCGCTCCTGCTGCCATTCTTCCACCTCATGCCAACTTATCCACTGCTGTAGGAATTCAAGGAGTCAAAGGAAACACACAAGAACCTCTTAGTGCTGCCCCCGTTCCACAAAACCAACAAGGAAGAGGAAACGCACTTGTTCGAGTGGATAACCCACAACAAATTCCACCTGGGAATTTAGTTGGATTATAGCAACTCACACAACTATTTCAAGCCTTACCAAGGTTTACCTCACAATCATCCCCCTCAAGGACGAGCTCAACAGAATCAGCCTCGCCAACCCCAAACAATTGGAGATTTCAATTCTTCCGATGCATTCTTCTTGGATAGGAATCCAATTCGTCCTCCTCACCCTCTAGCCTTGGTGAAGCAAAACTAATTTCATGGACTGTCCAGAGAACACCCACTTGACCGTATAGAGACATTTGAAAAGATATGCAGTACTACGCGTACAAATGGAGATCCACCGGACTACTTTAAGTGTAAGCTTTTACATTCTCACTGAATGATAAAACTCTTAGATGGATGAAGTCGCTACCACCAAAATCCATCACTACTTGGGAAGAATACAAAGGTGCATTTCTGAGCCAATTCTACACTAAGCAGAGATCGAGCTCCATTCGAAGCACAATCTCTTGTTTTCAGCAAGGACCTATGAAATCCTTCTATGAAACATTAGAAAGTTTCAAGGAGTACACAATAGACTGCCCAAACCATGGTTTCTTTTAAGAAAATCTATGGAACATCTTCTACAATGATATCGACCATAAGTACAAGCTTTCTCTAGACACGACCAGTAATGGGAGCTTTATGACTAAATCCGTGCCCGAAGCCAAGCTTTTGATCAAGAACCTTGTTGCTTGTGACACCAACAGTGGTCCTATTTATGATAGAAACGTGCGTGGATCCAACCATATAACAGAAGCCGCACAAATTTCAGAGATAAAAACGATTAATTCTCAACTACTAAAAGATATATGGAGAGTTCATGCTATTGAGACCATTGGAGATGCCAACAAGACTCCAAATATGGAGTATTTAGAAGATGAAAAAGAGGAGAATGAGGAAAAAGTGAACTACAATGGTGAAAATTTTAGAAACAAGGGATACAACCAAGGATACCAAAATAACTCAAATCTGTCCTACCAAAACAATAATGTAGAGAACCCTCAAGATCAATACTATCTGGCTCAAAAAACGCCCAACAAGGAGCTTCCTATCAGCGTAAGAAAAAACCATTTAACAAAGGAATGTACCAAGCGAAACAACCATTCACTTATCCTCAAGCCAATGCATCAAATATGCAAGGGAGCAAGCTTGAGACAATGCTGAAGCAAATCTCTCAGGAGATGAGGTTAATGAGAGGCTGGACAACGTCTACAATGATCTTACAACGAAGTATGAAGCCATTGTCACTTATTTCTAGAAGCTGGAAGTTCAAATCACTCAAACAAGTGAAGTTGTCAAGAAACAAGAAAACCCGACGAAATCCTTCTACAAGATCGCCAACTTAAGGGAAGATGTGGAGGTCGTATATGCTGCTAATAAACCTCTTCAAGACCTCAATTATCAAGGGAGATCGCCTCTGAATCGTTTACCAAACAAATCTAAGACAGCTTACAAGAGGAGACTCAAAACTATTTCTTTAAAGAAGATCGAACGCCGTGGAAAGTTCATAATTTCTTACTCAATAAATAAAGTTAGGATTGATGATTGCCTGTGTGATACTAGAGCTTATGTGAATATGATTTCACTAAATATGGCTCTGGACTTAGGGCTCTCAAATTTTCGGCCATCTCAAATCTCTATCGAGTATGCTGATATGACTACATCCACACCGTATAAATTTTTGCCGGATGTTATGCTTGAAGAAGGAGGATTTCTCATATCTATTGAATTTCAAGTCGTCTTTACTAAAGGAGGATAGAAAAATCCACCGATCCTTGGCTTCCAATTCTTAGCAACTGTTGGAGCAATCTTCGACTTCCAGAACAAAAGAATTTGCTTAGCAAGAGCGAACAAGCAAGTCTATTACCCTGCTGTGAGCTACAACTCCATACCAAATGAAACTATTTTGGAGGACAAGAAAGTTAGCCTAGAGCCTGGAGATAGCCTAAAGACACAACAAGTCTCAAAGCAAGAAGCTACATCCACCAAAAAGCCAATTTCTTCAAAACCAGCGAAAATTGTTGCAAAGAAAGACTCTTGTGCCATTGAGATTCAAACTAACCCTTTATGGGACATGTATGAAGAATAGGAAGAGGTCTACGAGTTGCCAATGTCTTATGCTAAAGTCAAGATCTGAATCCCATTTGGTATTGATATGAAGAACGATGAAATCTACAAAAAGAAGCTCGAGAATACTCTTAAGTTACTCTCGAAGGCAATTGTGATCTATGAAGCTATTGCAGGCATGCTTGATGATCTCAAATCACCCTCTACACCACCAGCTCTATAGACTCAAGAAGCTAAAGGAACTACAATTCTTTTAGTGAAAACCGATCGGACCTAAAAAGTGACAGGAGTCGACCTAAAGACTCAAAACAAGCGCTTTGTGGGTGGCGACCCACACGGTTTTAATTTTTATTTTTAACTTATTTAGAAATTATTTAGATGTCTAATAGTTAGTTTTTCTTTTTTTACAGGATTTTAGAAAATCAAGAAAAATACAAAAAAATTCGGACTCAAGAACAACCCTAAAAATTGTTGTGACTGGGTGACGACTGCCAAAATATAGGATTGTGCCACAGTATCTCAGTCGATCGGCGTCAGGAGCAAAACGCCTCAAAATTAGTTTTTCACTTTTGGCAAGAAAGCGGATCTAAATCGTCTAAGCCATCTCCTGGAGCATTCCAAACATTCATTCTACATTGGAGAAGGAATTTAAAGACCGCCAATCAAGCTAAATCCTCAAATCAAAAATTTTTGGAACAGAGTGATGATATCATGAAGAACCAAGAAGAAAAAGCTTGAGAAATGTGATGTGTATATATTTTCATGCATAATTAGGGTCATTTTAGCTTAGTTTCATCCACTTTTAGGTTGTACATATGGCATTTTAGTCTTAGAATGCATTAGATTGAGTCTAGAGTCTAGTTTAGGCATATCTTGCATTTGCATGCATTTTCTTTGCATTTTGTAGGTGCAACTTGGGATGGATCTATGGAGACTCTAGGCATGGATTCAAGGTGGGATTGTGGATAAGAAATCATGGAGAAGAGGGGCAAAGAGCTATGGAAGAGATGGGGATAATCTAGGCATCAAAGAGGAGCAAGGAACATCAAGAACTGCCCAAGGTTGTCTCCCATCGACCCTTGGTTCGATGGCCAGCTACCCAGGGTCGATGGCCAGCAACCTGGGCAGCAACTCATGCATTATCCTCTGTAGGTTGCCAATCATCGACCCAAGGTAGGCTCCCATCGACCAGATGGATCGATGGCTGACAACATAGCCCGAAAATACCCTTTTTTAGGGCTTCTTCCAAACTCTCTTTAGTATAAATACCCCCTTAGCCTCCAAGAACAAAGACATCCTTTTTACAACTCTTTTATCTACTTTCTAACACTTTTGTTTATGTTCTAAGTTGATTATCATGATCTTTTAGATCAAGAGTCTCTCTTGTATCTCAAATCTTTAATCTATTAAATAATGCTTATATTTTCTCATATGATGTGTGAGTAGTCTTTTCTTGGATCTTTGGGATGGTGGATTTGAGATGCTTTGTGGTTAGGTAATGGTGTGAAGTGATAGATAGGACTTAGATCTCTATGGTTTAGATGTTCTTAATGCTAGA
>OVAN01014356.1:0-12105 GCA_900406275.1 Anastatica hierochuntica | reverse complement strand
GGATGTTCCTATCATTAATAAGATCATCCTTCTCATTAGTTTCTCAACAGTTATCATTTTTTACGATCAATATGAATTTTTTACGAAAAGTACAAGTCTTTACGATTATTGCCGTAAAACTTCAACGGAGACTCCAATCGAGACGAAACAAGAAAAAATCAAACCGGGATTCGAGGGAGAAGATTATCGGGAAGATGTGGTCTAGTCAACCATTGGCGAGTAGACGTGGCACGAGTCTTGTCGCCCATTGGGCGACTAGACTTTACGAGAGTTTAGTCGCCCAACGGGTGACCAGACTTTTCACGAGTCTAGTCGCCCGTTGGGCGACAAGTCGTTATGATAGTCTAGTCACCCAACAGGCGGCTAGACTTGCCGTTGTTCATATTGCTCGTATTTCCGAAGTGATGCGGTTATCCGTCGTTTACGGTGACTTCTTATCGCTCTGAAACTCGTTTTTTGAGTTCTCTCGGAGGTCTAGGATGTTGATTTTGTTATTCTCGCGTTTAGTTTCCCGAAAGTGATTGGACTTTGCGAAGCAGACACTTATGGTTCGCTAGACGCGGAGCTTCGACATTTGGTCGAGAGGATATTGACTAGATGAAAAGACACTCGGAATCGATGATCCGCTCACGATTTTCATTTCCGAAAGAGACAGACTATGTTTCCGTTACGGTTTTAGGAATCGATTTCGTCGTGAACATTTTTGACCGCAACAACTATCCCCCCAGTTTGCAAGCTCGTTAGGTAAGCTAGGCGAAATGGATGGCTAAAAAGTCCGAAGATGAATAGTAAATTCCTCTTTCTATAAATAAGAGAAGTAAATTTCCAAATCTTCCACTTGCTCATTTTCACAAAAAATTGCTAAAGGTAAAAAAAAACTTCTTATCCTTTCCATCTCTCTCTCTTATGTTGCCTTATGACTTCAAATGATCTAGTTTCCTCGAATGCTTTGCCGTAGATTTTAGACCCTGAAAGCCTATGAGTTTTGGAAGGTGAATTTATATCGAAAATCGAATTCGTACCGCACTCTATCGATCCCAAAGAAGCCAGGAAATATTGGTAGGTTACGTGTGGTATCAAAGCTCCGCAGTCCGACTCATGGTGTCCAACAAGACCGACCTTTAAAAGGGACGCCAGTAGGCTGAGCGAGTGTCGAGAATCGTTCCTCGCTGTCATTTGGGATTTCTATCGAGTTCTGGAGGAGGTGAAGTTCCGAATGCCGAGGGCCGAGAAGGAAGCTGATTCTCCACCTCGTGGTTTCTTTACGTGCTACGAGGAGCATTTGTTGTTTTGCCGACTGTGTTTTCCTATTCCGGGGGTCATAGTCAAGTTTTTGGTTCACTACGGTTTATCGATCAGTCAGCTCTCGTCCACTGGTCTCCCACACCTCCTTGGACTCGTGGTTTTGCGTTACGAGCGAGGAATGAACTTAAGCGTCGACTATCTAGTGGCGTTTCTATCTCTGACGGCCGCACGTAACTCGCTTCGATATTGCCTTAAGCTGAGGAAACACATGTCGGTGATCCAAACGTTTACGTCCAATTTCCACAATTGCAGCAAGCGATACTTCTTTGTCCGCTTAAACAGTGCCTCTGTCGAGGGCGAATAAATTACTTCTTTTAGGCGTAAATGGGGTCACACGGGTATCGCTTTTGATACTCTGACCGTTTCCTTTTCATGTGTCGATATCTGATAATTCTTTTTTTTGTTTTGGATCCCATTCCCCCGCATCCAAAAGATACTTACGTTGTTAGGGACCTTCTTCGAGACAGTTCTTTCTACTAGGGTTACTTTTCCTCGCAGAGAGTTCGCAACGTGGTCACGTACAACAAGAATCAAACTCAGCCCGACGCGATTTTAAAAGAGGAGCTAGAACCGACTATGAATGGCTTCACTCCGTACGTGTTGCCTCCCGTCTTGGAGAGGGAGAGATCTCCCTGAAATGAGCACACGTCCGCTAACGGGGGTGGTGTTGCCGAGAATAGGAGAGGCCCGTCCGAGGGGGCATGGTTTCACAATCTCCTCGGCGGAGACGGAAGCGGTTCAAGCCAACCCTCGATGCCGCTTTTCGGAGAAGGGTCAGATTTTGACGCCTTTCTTTCTTCTTTTGATGCCTCGACGCATCAACCTGCGGCTGGTGCAGGATTCGTTAGGTTTGGGAAATATGTAGAGGCCTCGCGTTTGTGCATGGGGGTTAGTTTTCGCCCACGCGATATGATTCCAACTGTTTAAGTGATATCGCTCCTAACTATTTAAAAGATTCCTTTTCTTATAGGGTCACCATGTGATGGACGAGGCCGTTAGGGCGAGCAACGTGGAGGTGTAGACGGCTCGGTTCAAGGCTGAGAGATTTGAAGAAGAGAACGCCCACCTGAAGAAGGAGATGGAAGAGGCTCCGTTTTGTGAAAAGAAATTGGCACGGAGTCAAGTGTCGCAGGTTCGCCGTGCATACAGGCGCGGAAAGCGTGAGGTCAGCTGGATCGTAGCCGACCATTCATTTCAGTTTACGGCAGACTTCGATCAGTACAAGTGCGTTCAACAATCCTTAAGAGAATACCGCGAATGTTGTAGTTCAGTTGGTGCTTTTTATCGCACCCAGCTTCCCAACTAATTCTACGACTTCGAGATGGAAAAAATGTCTCGCCACGTGAAGAAGTGCAAGGAAGTTGTGTCTTCGAGCCCGTCTATCGAAGATAGGGTTCGAGGTCACTGGGCCCCGATTCCCGTTTCTCCCGATTCAGAAGAGGTTGGGGACAGTGCTCGGGGCGAAGAGGACACGGTCGATCAAAACCTGGAGCCGTCTAGCGCAGGCAAATTTTCGATCTCTGGCTATTTCGACTACGATTCGTGAACGAGAAAAGTTCATCCGTTAAGGGAGTGTGCTCCCTGTTTTTTGTAGTATTTTAGCCAAATGTGGCCGCTTTATATCTATCGGGGTTTGTCGTGTGTGGCTTCAAAACCCCTCATCTTGTGGTTTTAGGGTTAATGAACGATGTTTTTTCATTTGATAACGTACGAGTATTGCTGCGTAATTGGAGACAAATTATGAGTTGTCGTCTCATATCCATTCCTTGAAGAATCACTACATTTATTGTTTGTTTTAGGTGCGAGTTTTCGAGATACTTTAGTCTTTCAGATTTTTATTAACGCGAATATAGATGAAGAGACAAGTTTTGGTATCTCGTATCGGTTAGATATTATGTCTTGAGATGTTTGACACCAGTGTGTTGTGTTTAGGGCAAGACCTAGGTTTACGCTCGGTTTTAGGGTGTACAGCAAAAAGTTTGTTCCGTTTCGATTTCGACTTAGTTCCGTCTTGATATTGAAGTTTGCGATAAGTTCTCAGCTTATATGACTTGCATAAATCTAGAACTGAGCATCTCTCCAAAGACATTTTTTAAGTTGTCTGGATGTGCTGACCAAAATTTCGGATATCTTTTATAGTGCGCTATTATCCTAGTCGGATGTACGAGAACCCATTCTTCGCGAAGAGCAGGATAATGTGAGTGATTAATTCGTCCGTCGGGGCCAATCGACGGGTGCATAATTGCGACAAGTACTTATTCATTTCCCCGTAGGAGTTTGATAGTCTTGCGATTGTTTTTAGAAGTTTTAGATCGAGTTCGGAATTGTGCTTTTCAGAAATTCGCGACGTCTTGCTTTTTCCGAAAGTTTTTCGTTCTTTTGTTGCATTTGTCGATGAACCCATTATAGTCGAAATTCATTTAAGAAAGGTTTTCTCATATGAAAACCGTTTTGTGTTATACGAAAAATAAAAAAGCAAAAATTTATTGTCGAAATTGGATCGAAAATTGTTGAGTACAAAGTGTGGGAGAATAAGAGTATACGTACACCCACTCCCCCTTTTTTAGAGAGTAGGACAACTGAACTCTTCTTGCGAAGAGCTGCCTACGTTCCTCTTTCGATGATCAAGTTGTCTCGTAGTTCTGTTTGTTGCCGTAAGTGATCACTCGTTTGGCAGAGTTGCGTCGGCCGTTTTAGTCTTGACGACTACAGTTGGGTCGACGATTCCCTCTGGTGTAGAGGGCGTTGTTTTGTCGAGACTGTGTGTCACGAAAACTTTATTGTTTCCTCCGGCTTGAGCCATTTCTTGAATCGACGATTTTGTCGAATCTTTATCTGAAGTGTTTTCGGCTGGCAATCAGGTTGTCTTCATTTGTTTGGGTTCGGCCATGGGCGTCATTTCGACTTGTCTTAGCTTATGCTCGGATAGGAAGCAAAGTCGTGAATGCTTTTGGCAACCTCTGATTGTGGAGATTTCGTAGGGGGTTAAGAATTTAATGCCCAAGTGGTAGGTCGATGGGACTGCCTTCATGGATTTTATCCATGGCATTCCCATGATCACGTATAGATGGTAGGGTGATCGACGACTGAACCGACAACTTTCGTTATCTCCTTGGCCACCACTAGAGGTTTGATAGATCCGAGAGTCATCGAAGTTGTTCCTGAGAAACCTGTGAGTGGTTTCGGTGGGGGTGTGAGCTCGAATAAGTCGACGTTCATCCTGTTGAGAGTATCACAGAAGATTTTGTCGATGGTACTTCCTGTGTCGATGAGGACCCTGGCGACTTCGAGATCTTTTATGACGAGGTCGATTACGAGAGGATCAATATGGGGTTTGTCGATCCCGACAGTTTTGTATTCCTCGAAAGTGATGACGTTATTTGCGGTGTCTTTTGCGGTGTCGAGTGGCGTAGGCTAGTTTGCACTTAACTCAGCCTTTCGGTGATAATCTTTTATCGATGAGACGGTGTCGCGAAAGTATTGCGACCCTCTGATGATCATATTCACTCTGCGGCAATTGGAGTCGTTTCCTTTGTCGTCAGGCCTCCTTCCGTGTTTCCCATCTGCTTGGATTCCTTGAGACACAGCGTCTCCAATGGGTACTTTCTCGGTTCCTTGAGACACAGCGTCTCTGTATCGCGTATGAGGTCTTTTACGCTGGTTATGTTTGAGATCTCCACCGCGAGCAGTTTTGCTGTTAACCTTGCTCCGAGAACTTTGCAGTTCGCGGTGGAGTGAACCTTTGTTGGTGAAACTCGCAGAAGGTGTTTTCGTCATATGATGTGTTTTGCATCCAGGTGTTTCCCGACATCCTACCTTGTTCAGACGGGGAATTGACAGCGTAGTTGTGCGCCCCCCGGATGTCTTCTCCCTCGTGGTGGACATACTTGTCGTTACGAGGGATCTTCTTTTTTGCTTTCTGTTCATAGGTTAAGTCTTTTGAGGATGCCTTTGCAGGTTTTTGGTTTTGCGATAGAACTTTCATCTCTTCTTCGATGATGATGAAATTTGTGGCCTTATGAAGCGCATCCTGAATAGTGCGTGGTTTTTTGAGAGCTATCCACTTCCTCATCTTCGACTTGTACCAGAGGGTCTTTCTGATTGCGTCTACCGCCACCTTGTCACTGATCCCACTGACTCTCTTCATCACTATCTTAAACCTGTTCATGAAATCTCAGACTGATTCGTCTTCTCTTTGAGACAAGCTCTATAGGTCAATGTCGGAAGTTTCTCTACCCATAAACATGGAGTACTATTTGAGAAATTTCGAGGAGAGTTGACGGAAACTTCCGATGGAGTTTCGCTTTAGACAGGAGAACCATTCAAGGATCGCTAGTTAGAGATGTTCGACAAAAAGGTGGCAGAAGCCAACGTCTTTCTAGCCTTCCTTGAGCTTGGATCTCGCGATTGCAATCTGCAAAGTCTGCAGGTAAGATTTCGGATCAGAGGTTCCGTCGTACATTGGGATTTTCACTTTCCTAGGATTGGAGACTCTGGTGTTGGTTATGCAAGCACTGAATGGAGTTTTTCGGGCCTCTTCAAGGAGCCTGTCGATCTCTGGCGCAGCACTGGTCGCGTGAAGAATCTGCGAGTTTACTGCTTTGACCTCTGTCGCTGTTTTTGCGATGTAGTCGTGGAGATCCCGAATCTCTTCGAGATCGTTGCAGGTTTTCTTCTGAGATGGTTGGCGCGTCTTGCAGATGGCTCTGGCCTGCTCCTCAGCATGTTTCTCTTGCTCTACCCAGAAGATATTTTCCTCTTCTTCCATCATGGGTTCGCTGAGCCGAGAATCCTGCCGTGTTGTGCAACCCTTAACCCTTCTTGGGTGTACTTCAGCGTCTTTATCCGTGGAATCGGATTGATCGCTGAAGTCTAGGTCAATTCGCTCGACTTTGTTATCCTTCGTTTCCTTTTCGAGAATTGGGGGATCCTCCGCGTCATTATGAGGCACGACAAGGGCCATTACATTGGGGCTTTGTCCCGATGGATTTCTTGCGAGTAGTTCCAGTCCTCGCGGTTAGGGTTTCAACCTGTTTAGCGTGAGAGCTAATCAATTTGTCTTGTTCGGCCTACTTCTGTTCAACAGTCGAGAACATCTTTTTGATCTCCTCGAACGCCGCGGTGTTTGCGTCAGCGTCGACCGCGGTATTGTTCATCAACGGAGTGTTTCCAGCATCGTTATTGGCACTATCGCCGTCACGAGCTGGTTGATAGTTCTGACCATCTGTAGTCATGTTCCATTTTGCGTTTTGCGGCTGCCAGTTAGATTGATTCGTACCCTGAGCGAATAGGCCCCCTCCTTGTAGCACCAAACTGTGGAACCGAAATTCGCACTATTGATATTCGTATTCAAAGGAAAGCCAGGAAACCCTAACTTTCCTTGAGGTCCCGAATTTCTGCTAAGCCAAACAACGGAAGATCAAAAGTACGAAGAAAATAGACGACGAAATAAAAGTAAAAGAGAATCGAAAGAAAATAGAGCAATAGAGATCTTATTCCGAATCTGTGTTTAGCGTTAGAACAGGTGGTAAGCAATGGCCGCCAGAGCTGTCGGCGAATATCCTAGTTCTAACAGCATAAGACTAATAAACCTAATTGAGACGCAGCTCGCTAGAAACAAACAAAATAAACCTAAAGCTCTAAGTATGAGTTGTGAAGAAATTAGTGTGTCCCCCTTTTTCTCGTTCTCCTTAGCCCATCTTTTATATGCCTTCGTAAGTTGATCTCGTTTCCTTTTTCGCCCTAGATTTGAGAATATCCTTCTGCGGAAATATTCCATTTTTCAGGAATATTCCATATCTTTACAAGTTTTCCATATTCATCTTCAGACTTTGACTTTATCGTATTTTCCTTTTATCTTTCGCGGAATTCGAATAAATCGTTGATGCAGTTGGGCCCGTTCTCGTTTCGAAATCGTAAGTGGACTTTTGTCACATTTTGGGCCTTCCTGGGCCGTTTAGGGACCATGTGATTTTTACGATTTCTTTTAGAGAAATCGTTCTTCGTACGACTACGTAGTGATGGTTTCGCGAAATGGTATGACTGACCGCATAGTTAAGAACATGTCGGTGTTTGAGTTAACCGTTATCATTTTATATGATCAATACAAAGTTTTTACGAAAAGTACAAGTCTTTACCATTATTGCGGCGAAACTTCAACGAAAACTCTGATCGAGACGAAACAAGAAACAATCGAACTGGGATTCGACGGAGAAGATGAACGAGAAGACATGGGCTACTCAATGTTGATAACTAGACATTGCACAAGTCTATTCGCTCAACAGGGGACTAGACATGGTACGAGTCTTGTCGCCCGTTGGGCGAAGACTTTACGAGAGTCTACACCATGAGTTTAGTCGCCCGTTAGGGAACTAGACTTTATGAGAGTCTAGTCGCCCGACGGGCGATTGATGTGTATATGTTTTCATGCATAATTAGGTTCATTTTAGCTTAGTTTCATCCACTTTTAGGTTGTATATATGACATCTAAGTCCTAGAATGCATTAGTTTGAGTCTAGAGTCTAGTTTAGGAACATTTTGCATTTGCATGCATTTTTTTGCATTTTGCAGGTGCAACTATGGACGGATCTATGGAGGCTCTAGAGATCAATTCAAGGTGGATTTGGAGCTAAGAAATCAAGCAAAATAGGAGCAAAAGGCTATTGAAGAATGGGGAATAAACATGGCATCAAATAGGAGCAAGAAGCCACATAAACTGCTAAAGGGGAGCTCCCATCGACCTCAAGGTCGATGGCTAGTTACCTAAGGTCGATGACTGGCCACATTTCCAGCAAAATACACCCTTGCTACTAAAGGAATGCTCCCATCGACCTGCAAGGTAGATAGCCATCGACCTCTTGCTTGCTCCCATAAACCTCCAAGGTCGATGGCTGACTAGCTTTGTCCGAAAATGCCCTTTTTAGGGTTTCCTCTCTTCTCTCTTTAGTAAAAGTAGACCTATTATGTTCCAAGAACAAAAATAACTTTCCCTTAACTTAAAAAACTCTTTTTAACACTTTTGTTTATGTTCTAAGTTGATTCTCTTGATCTTTTAGATCAAGACTCTCTCTTGTATCTTAAATCTTTTATCTATTATATCATGCTTATATTTCTCATCTTTTCTCTCTTTTCTCATATGATGTGTGAGTAGTCTTTTCTTGGATCTTGGGGATGGTGGATTTGAGTTGATTTGTGGTTCTAGTATGTCATCTCATGTCTATCCTTCTGAGAATCGCCATATTGGTTGTTCATTTAGGTTTCGAGTTCTTGAAAGATTTACTTGTTCAGATTTTCTCTGAACGTGAGAAGATAGGCGAAGAGACAAATTTTAGAATCTCGTATCTGTTAGATACTATGTCTTGAGATGTTTGAGACCAGTGTGTTGGGTTTAGTTTGATTTGGTGTAGAGGAAAAGTACAAGTTGTCATCTCGTATTTAACTCTTTTTATGGATCGTTCTATGCGTTGCTCGTTCGGGATGTTAAGGAATTTCATAAAAAAATTTAGCGTTAGATATGAACGAAGAGACATGTTTTAGGATCTCGTATCGGTTAGATATCATGCCTTGAGATGTTAGAGACCAGTGTCCTCCTGGGTTTAGGGAAAGACATAGGCTTACTCTCGGTTCTAGGGGGTGCGGTGACTAATTCCGGCTTACGTTTCCTGTTGTGAATTTAACCTGATTCCAAACTGGTTTAGAGCCCACGATATGTTCTCGGCTTATACGACTCGTATGGTCGGAATCGAGCATCTCTCCAGGGACAATTTTTAAGTTTTCTGGAAGTGCTGACCAAAATTTTGGATTTCTTTTGTAGCGCGCTATTATCCTAGTTGGATGTACGAGGACCAATTCGAGAAAGGTCAGGTGCATTTTTTTAAGACGGCTTATGTACTCGTCGAGGCCAGTGACGAGTATAGTCTAAGAGAGCGTGCTCGTTTGTAATTTATAGTCGCGGTCGGACTGTTTTTGTTGAGTTCGAAATCATGTTTTTCGAAAAGTTCGCGACGTCTCGCTCTTTCTTAGAAATGTTTCCATTTAGTAGTGTAATGCGTTAATGCACATTAACGAACATTTTTAGTCAAGGTTTGTTAAGAGAGGTATGGTTCTATCTTGTGATTTCCGTTTTCGGGTTTACGATATTGCCTGGGCGATTATTTTAACGAATCGTTGATTGCTATGGTAGCCGTAAAGTCATCTGCGAGAAGATGTGTTTCTGCGATAAAAAGAGTATTGCGGGACTTGCTCGAAATCTTATTGCGTTTTCTTATTATCGAAAAAGTTTTAAAAATATCGAGTACAAGGCGGATATTTTAAAATGTGGGAGTATACGAGTATACGTACACCCACTCCCCTCTTTTCAGAGGAAGGGGCAACTAAACTCGTCTTGCAAAGAGCTGCCTACGTACCTTTTTCAAGGATCAAGCCATCTCGTAGTTCGATTTATCGTTAATGTTGTTGCCTAGTGATAGTATTTTTTGAGATGCATTGCGTTCCACGTTCTAGGAATTTTGACGTCATGCATTGTGGCAATTTCATATGCTCCTGGTCGGACTACTTTTATGACCTTGTACGGTCCCTCCCAGTTTGCTCCGAGTTTCCCGGCATTTTGCTCTGCGGTATTCTGCAAAACTTTGTGTAAAACTAGATCGCCTTCCTTGAACGTGCGACTGCGTACATTTGAGTTGTAGTATTTTGCCGCTGCTTGTTGGTAGTTTTTGATCCGTATGAGGGCCTGGTCTCGGCGCTCGTTGACGAGGTTGAGATCGTCCAGTAGCATTAGATTGTTCATGTCTTCTCGCTCGGGGAGTAGTCTCCTGCGTATCCAGGGGAACTAGACTTCCCAGGAATGATGCATTCTGCCCCGTACACGAGGGCGAAGGGAGTTTCACCCATTGCTCTTCTCGGGGTTGTTCTGTGTGACCAAAGGACTCCTTTGAGTTCTTCTGCCCATTGGCCCTTTTTAGCGTCCAAGCGTTTCTTGAGTCCGTCTAAGGTTGTCTTGATGATTGTTTCAGCCTGGCCATTGCCTTGCGGATACCTTGGGGTGTATTTGGGCAGCTGTATCATCCATTTTTTGCAAAACACCTCGAATCTTGTTGAAATGAAATGGGATTCGTTATCCATTACGATTTCGTATGAGACACCGTGTCTGCATATAATGTTCTTCCACACGAAACTTTCAATGTGGGCATCTTTGATGCTAGCGTATGAGTCTGCTTCTACCCATTTCGAGAAGAAGTCGGTCAAGAGTACCAGGAAGCGTTTCTGCCTAGATTTATGCATAAGACAGACAATATCAATTCACCATCGCATGAATGGATATGGTGCCAAAATAGAGAAAAGAAGTTTTGCAGGCTGGTGGATTGTCGGGGCATGCCTTTGGCATTTTTCGCATTTGTGTGCGAAATTCTCGCAATCTTTGATCATTGTCGGCCAATAGTAACCGTGGCGCTTGATTTTGATTGCGAGGGATCTCCCGCTAGTATGATTTCCGCAAAACCCGGAGTGGACTTGTTTCATGATTCTCTGCGCTTCGATTCGACAGTGCAAATTTCTTGGCTTTCCTTCGATTACCAAAATCGACAGTGCGAATCTCTGTTCCCACAGTTTGGCGCTAGAAGGAGGGGGCCTATTCGTTTAGGGTAGGGATTAATCTTACTCGCAGCCGCAAAACACTAGATAATATATGACAACAGACGACAAGATCAATCAACCAGCTCGTGACGGTGACAACGCTAATGACGACGCTGAAAACACTCAGGCGACAAACAACACTGCAGTCAACACTGATGCAAACACCACTACATTCTAGGAGATCAAAAAGATGTTCTCGACTCTCGAAAAGAACTCGGCCAAACAAGATAAACTAACTAGCTCTCTCTCTAAACAAGTTGAAACCTTAACCGTGAGGACTAAAACTATTCTTCCGCGCGAAGCTACCAGATTCCGCGGATGAATACTTAACTTCACCATTCTTCTTGGCTTACTCTAGATCGCGCAGGAAAAACTATCATAACAAAATCTCGATGTAAGCACCCCTGTCACAGCGTGAAATAACGTGGAAAACCCTCTAAATTCCGAGAAGGAAACGAAAGAAAATGAAGTCGAGCAAATCGATTGGGACTTCAGCGATCAATTCGATTCCACGGGTGAAGACGCTGACATACACCCAAGAAGGGTTAAGGGTCGTGCAACACGGAAAAACTCATAGCTCAATGAACCCGTGACAGAAGAAGAAGAAAATATCTTCTTGGTAGAGCAAGAGAAACAGGCTGAGGAACAAGCCAGAGCAATTCGCAGTACACACCGACTGTCTCGTAAAAAGACCAACGACGATCTCAACGAGATTTGCGATCTCCGTGACTACATCACAAAAAAAGCGATAGAGGTTAAAGAGGTAATATCGCATATCCACCATGCGACCATTGTCGCGCGAGAGATCGATAGGCTCCTTGAAGAGGCTCGGTAAACTCCATTCACCATGCGCATAACCTTCACCAAAGTCTCATATCCCAGGAAGGTGAAAATCCCAATGTATGACTGAACCTCTGTGGGAACCGAAATTCTCACTGTCAATGTTATGTGGTTCACGGACTCTGTTAGCCAAAGATCAACAGATCGAGACAGTGNGAAGATGATAAAACAGAAATCGTAAGAG
This sequence comes from Anastatica hierochuntica, assembly GCA_900406275.1. Taxonomy (NCBI): domain Eukaryota; kingdom Viridiplantae; phylum Streptophyta; class Magnoliopsida; order Brassicales; family Brassicaceae; genus Anastatica; species Anastatica hierochuntica. The sequence continues at coordinate 143 of OVAN01014356.1, read as the reverse complement.
AGTTAGACAACAAAATACAAAATACGAAATATATTGCGAAGTGATATGAATTAACGATGAACAAGTGACAGTATTCGTAAGATAGGTTAAAATAAGCGAATACAAAGTGAAAAAGAGAACGGAACAAAGTATGCAAAAAGCGT